>JANAWD010000002.1:0-274474 GCA_027627245.1 Meripilus lineatus | reverse complement strand
TCAATTTCTGCAGGCTCGCGACGGTTGTGGCTATTGCCGCGTCCACGAGACCCGGAGTTTCCTCCGTGCCTTGGGTCTCTGGCGTCGACGCGGACAGAGCTCCTGCCGCGAATTGGCACAGAGGCGATAGTGTCGCTGACAGGAGCAACAACGACCTCATTTGGCACGACGCTAATCTGAGCAAGTCCCAATGTCGGTTAGTAACAGCATATGCAAGGCAAGAGGAACGAGGTCACTAACGGGGATAGCGTTCGCGCAGGTCATCACTGCGGCGAGAACAAAGAGAACGAAGTTCTTCTTGAATTGCATGTTGGGAGATGGAGTTTGTCAACAGGTAGAGAGAGTTACTTGAGCTGCTTTGTCTTTGAGGAGTTGGGAGCCTGAATCCGACAGAAGGGCACGGAGGTGATTTTTATACACCTTCGGGAAAAATACTACTGCCATGAAAAGCCTTGTTCGGCGGACCTATCGTCCAACAACGAGGTGAATGCTCACACGAGCGATGTCCGACGGACAACGATAGCGTCTTGGCACTGGAAAGTGAGGACGTTTTCGTGCCTTCTCATGCTCAATATTAGGCTGCGGCTTGGCGACATTGCGATTTTGTATGTTGCTAACGCTGCTCGGCATGGAGCACGGAAAGGTACAATGGCATCATATGGGGTGATGAGAAATACGGTACCTAGAGGTAAAGCAACCTTACGAGATCGGACTTCGCGTTTTGTTCCTTCACTCCGACGTGATGAGAATTAGACAACTCGCGTGTCTTGATGAGGATTTTCCTGACTTCCTCTTCTCAAGCACATCACCCCTCGACGTCGTTTTGGTGATAGCCAAGGAAATTGTCCCCTATTGCGCAATGTAAACCATGCATTCAGGCAGGTGAAATGCCAAATACCGTTGACTTGGCTGGGTATTTCTGCAGAAAAGTTCCTCTTGGCCGTTTATTTCTGTAATAAATTCCCGCTGCGCAGGGTGTATGCGAGAGTTGCTGTTGTTGGGATCTTGGCATTTCGTCGGGGTCATTTGAGAAGAGATGCCTCGAGACTTGACAGATGATGAGAACGCGAACTAACTCGCTTCCCATTTTTAGAACTCAAGTGATCAATCAAACCACTTTGGATCAAGAACACTGAGGAACTCAACTCAACGGAGATACTGAGAAATTGCCAAGTCCTGGAGACTGTTTCCATAGAGTGTCAAGCCTATCGGAAGAGAAGGCTCGCTGAGGGGCGGAGGGACCTAAGTCGGACACAATGGAATTCCCTTCCAGTTATAGAGGTCGGATTAGTGATCATGCATCTTGGTACAACTCCACATTGTCTGCACGAGGAAGTCTCGTCAGTTTTATATTGAGACCGGGAGGCCTTGTCATGGCCCCAATTTTTGGCTAAGGGATTTGAGTACCGAGACCTTGGAGGAATCCTGGCAAGCTCATGTTCATGACGGATCGACCCTACCGTTGGGTGCATCCATTGAAGATCGGTAGGTATTACCTGCGCCGACAAACAAGAGGAGCATAAAGAGAGCCTAATTCATATCATTGAAGCGGAAATCATAGGCGTGCACGTATAAAGTAACATGGGGCGGCGAAAGCGTGTGAATGCGAGTGCGATGGTGTATATGACTCCCTGGAAGTGACTCCCCTACACCCCGGAGCCGAGGATAATACAGGTGGTACGACACGATCTATGTCGAGCGTAGAGGGGTGAGCCCAAACGGGTCAAACTTTTTACTTCTCGGGGTTTGCGTTCCTGCGAGGAAAATGAGGAGGTCAGCAAGGGTTGTCGTTGAATGTGATGAGTAATGGGAAGGATCAGATAGGAGCGAAAGACAAGATGCATGTTTCTCAACACAGGTATTTCAGTGTGAACTATGCGAATATGGTTTGGTTCATCTTGAAGAATGGGGTATGCAGTTGGGAATGGTTGCCAAAAACCAAAGCGTTCTTTCCAGGGGCGAGTACTCACATGCGACGCTTGCCACCAGGTAGCGTTGTGACATTCACGAATCTGAAGAGGGAATGAGAAATATTGAGGGACAGATACTATTGTAACCACGTACCTGCGGTTGTAGAGTATCCGCTTCTTTGCACGTCCCTTTGGCACCTTCTTCTTCTCCTGCTTGTCGACCTTTGGAGTCTGGGACTTGACTTTACCAGCACGAGCGAGGGATCCGTGAACTTGAAAAATTCATTATGTTGTTAGCAGCAGTGCGAGTATCTAGGACAATAAGCCATACCTTTTCCCATATTGTCTTGAGTGGGGAGCGATAAAAGCGTTGATGGGGTCGATGAGGTCTTTCGTTGATGCTGACTGCGAGTTCCAGAGGAATAAGGTTTGGGGACCTCCTAACTCCGACTCAAAATCTGCTGACATAAGCACTCATTCTCGGCTTCAGTCCCGCCTTGTGGCGCTCCGGCGCTTCAGTCATTCTGCTCGTGCATTCGACAATCGGTCCACAGGGTATAACCTCCAAAAATACTGCCCATAAATCAGCAATAAAACTCGGAACTAACTTTATAATGTTATCACCTTTTTATGGCTGGGTAAATTCACATAAATCTTTAAATTATCTGGGTAAAATTGCCATATATGGTAGGTATTTCCTTTTTAGTCACTTTTTTCTTTCTGACTTTCCGGGTGATAAAAAGGTGAGAAATCGAGAAATTTATTCAAAGATTTATCATTGATTTACGAGCAATATTTCTGGAGGTTATACCCTGTGGTCGTCAAATGAGAGAAATACTCAGTTATCGCGTCTTCAGGTTGTTTTTTTTTTGACCTAGTTGCTCCGGTACCTGTGAAGTTTGGATAGAAGGAGCTACATCGTCTTTTCTGTCGGTCGTTTCTCTCTACTGGAAATGACAACAGCCAACCTTGGACGACTGGAACTTGAAGATGCTACATCGCGAATGACGTCACAGCTATCCAGTATCCAGTATTTTCTGATCCTGAGTATAAAGGGTGAGGCCGGGCGTCCTCGATGAACTTGGAAGCCCACTCCACTTCACAACTCTGTGTAACACCACTCCTTATGGACCCGTTCAACAAACCTCGAGGACAGTCTCCTCATTATTCTCTCTACCAGAGGGATATCTTCAAAGCGGGCGGTACGAAGGGACAGCGTAAGATTTCAACCATTTGCCTGCGCATTGACTCAACACTTTGCCTAGTCCCCAGCTTTTCTGTACATCCCGAGGAGCTGCAAGAGTCTACGAAGAAAAAGCTCAATGACCGTGGTTATTTCTACGCAAATTCCAATGCCGGACTCGGCTGGACCGACAGAGCGAACAGGTATCCATAATTTCCGAGAAACTTGATTCACATCCTCGGTCAAGTCTGACATGATGTGACCAGGGAAGCCTTTTATAAATGGCGGATCATCCCTCGGACGCTTGTGGATACCAATGCTCGGGATCTCACCACTACGCTCTTCTCACACCGAATCCCCGTACCGATCCTCTTCGCTCCCGTCGGGATTAACAAACTCTATACCCCATTGGGAGAACTTGTTCCTGCAAAGATCGCAGGCGAGTTGGGTATCCCCGTATGAGCATTCAACTTTTATCTCCTCAGGAGCTCATTGAGGCTTCTGATCAGTTCTGCCTCTCTACCGCTTCCTCTCAACCTATAGAAGCTGTAGCCAAAGCCAATGATAAGGGTGCTTCGTTGAAGAATGAGAGCAACCAAATTCACCATTATGAAGGTCTGTGCGTCGTCGTCTGAGGAGGACCATTGATGCTACTTTATCCAGGACCCAATGGCGGGGGTGCCAAAAGCCCTCGCTTCTTCCAACTTTACATGGGACACGATGACGATATCGTAAGGCGCTCTGAATACGCGAGCATACATGCGCTCATGTACGAATTATGATTGAAGACGCGCTCACTGCTGAAGAGGGCTTGGAAATCTGGATTTGATGTCTTAATGCTCACTACCGATACCTGGCAACTCGGGTGGAGACCAACGGATATAAACATCGCAAACTATGTGTGAGATCAATCTAGTGAAGCCAATCACGCAATTCACTTACTATTTTCACTAGATTCTACTACCCTGGTGGTGTATGTGTTCGTCTATCTGGGTTGTTTCTTTGCGGAGACTAAAGTCAGACTCGAGACAGGTTGGCAATGAAATGGGTACATCTGACCCCGTCTTCATGAAGAAGCATTCCGAAGACCTGGCTCGAGACTCCGGAAAATGGATTGACCACAGCGTATGGCACGGCAAGGCACATTCTTGGGAAAAAGTCAAATGGCTTATTCGTGAGGTATGCACTCCCGAAGAGGCCCGTTACTCGTTGACACATCATTGAATGGGACAAAGTGGCGCAAGATCTCTTCAAATAGACCTTTTGTCATCAAGGGAATCCAGTGCGTAGCTGATGCGTTGAAGGCGCACGAAATAGGGTGCGATGGGATCGTTGTGACGAACCATGCCGGAAGACAAGTCGATGGTGCGGTAGGAAGTTTAGAAGTCCTTCCAGAAATTGTCGAGGCAGTCGGTGATAGTAAGTACAACACTGTCAACCTTTTCTTAACTGCTTGCCCAAGTTGTCGATCTGCAGAAATGACCATCATCTTCGACTCGGGAATCCGAACTGGAGCGGACGTCTTCAAAGCTATCGCATTAGGAGCTCATGCCGTACTGATCGGGCGACTTTACATTTGGGGAATGGCACACGAAGGCGAGGCCGGCTGCCGGCATGTCATGAAAAGTCTCCTCGCTGTCAGTGGGCTCCTGCGTATGATTTATCAGGAAACTAAACCGTTTCACAGGACTTGGATATTCTCATGACGGTAGCGGGATATACATCCTTGATGCAAGACGTCCGTCTGAATAAGCAAGCGTTGAGATACAATCCTCACGGAAGTCTTCCTAGAGGTGAACATGCACGATTGTGATCTTCTCAGTGCCGAAGTCGAGATGTGAATTGGAAAATTGGGGCTCAAGTCTCTCGTATGCGGTTGTTCTGTGCGAGCCAGAATTTGAGTAGAATCGTCCGGATGTATCATCATCCGTCCTATGTAGAGTGTATCATATCGGAAGCAACTGCACCACTGAAAGCAATTCAAGGCAGTACAATTCAGTTCAACCAATGGGTACCCGATGCTAGTCGTATCCATATTCCGTTTGTTGGAGGAGTCTTGAAGGGTAGGCATGATACATCGATTCCAACCTCGTGTATCGCTGGAACTCCTGATGACGTCGACATATGCATGTAGATCAATGGAAAGCGTCTGAAGCAGGTTAGGATACCGCCATGCAGCCCAACGACAACGGTCACCTGTCAAATCTTTAAGGCCAAAGAACATTTTCCAGATGGTATTTACTTAACAACGACTGTCACTACGAGTTCCGGAAGGTACCGACGAAATAAATAATAAATGCTATCCCTGGCATCCTGTCAAAGTGCAAGAACACTTGAAGAGATGACGTACGCCTTTTCGTACGATTATTGTCCGTCGTTACATTCAAATTCTCAATACCTCGGCTTTATTGGGAAGCCGGTCGAATAGCCTGTGCAGCTGGCCACTTCACGAAATGACCAACACTCAGCTGGAATGGTGTATATGCTTGTCCATCGCCCTGAAATGGAGAAACCATGAGTCTGATTGTCATATGAAGTGTGATAAGTATGCTTACAATCATGTTCGACGGGAAGCCAGGATTGAACGGGAGAACGCCCTCGAGGAAAGAAACTTGGTCGGGGCTGAGAGAAATCTCGAGAGCCTCCAAGTTCGAATGGAAGTGCTCGACTTTCCTTCCACCGATGATGGGGAAGACATAAGGTGTCTTCTGCATCACATAGGCGATGGCGACTACAAAAGAATGTCACCATGAGCTTGAGTGTAGAAGAATCTCGAATGCGCCGACTGACCCGCTGTGATTGATTTTGCCCCGACTTCGGCTGCAACTTTCTCAAGGGCTTGACAGACTTTTTTCTCATCTTCGTTTCGTTCCCAATCAGGACCCAACCACATTCTCCCTGAATAGACCCGCCTGATAAGTTGCGGAATTATATGGAGTGCGTGAAAAAATACCCACCCTTTTCGTTCGTCTCGCGACGCCTTTGCTCTTCAGCATCTGTACGTATCTTGCCTCCTCCAAGGACATTCCAAGGAGCGAGGGCGAGACCTGGGTAGTATGTTTCATTAGACCTTGATGGCTGAAAGGGCACGGGAGATTTCTACCTTCGCTTCTTGCCATCGGAATAATGTCTCGTTCGAAATCCCGAGATAAAATGGACCAAGCTCCTTGATAAACGACGAAGGGGGTTTTCCCAGTCAACCTAGCATACGTATTGGCCTTAGAGACGACCCATGCGGGGGTGTCCGAAATTCCCTTGATGCGGTTCAAGATGAGATAGTTTCATTATGTTGTGAAAGAACGCATCTTACCAGGTAGAGAACTTTGCCGGATGTAACTAGCCGGTGCAACCCATCCATTACCTCTTCGACACTGGTATTCCAATCCCACCAATGCACGTATAGGAGATCGATATAGCTGGTCCTGAGTTTCTTCAGGGATGCCTCAACAGAGATATGCATCGCCTTGATATTGTTGCCTGTGTAGTGAGTCTTCTGTGCGATATCCGTTGCGACACGTTTAAAGATGGATGAGTACTGTTAGATGGCGTCAGTCCCACCTCCTCGCGATTAGTATGTTCACAAGAGATTCGGAGATGCACCTTGGTCGCGATGACCAGTTGATCACGGATGCCGCGCTGTTCCATCCATTCGCCGATAAATTCCTCGGATGTTTCATCCTGGCTGAGGGAAACAGTCAGATACAGAGATCAAAACGGTACGTATGAAGGAGATAAACTTACTAGTTGTTAGCAGTGTCAATGAAATTTCCGCCGGCGTCGTAGAAGGCATCAAGGAGCTTGAAGCTCTGCTCTTTATCCATTGCTCCCACTCCGATCTCGTGCCATTTATCACCAATGTTCATGGCACCGAGGCAGATGGGAGAAACATGGACGCCGGCGAGAGGGGAAAGTTGTCGGTGGTATCCAAGCTTGGTGGCAGGTTCGGGGGCAGGGCGTAAGAAAGACATAGTCTTCTAGGAATGTAGCAGGTGTCAAAGAGTTGAAAAAGAGCTGATGTTGTAAATTGAGCTGTAAGAACATTTCGTGTGTCCTCGTTTTTATTAATTCCTTGGAAGTCTAGCCGGATGGGACGCGTAGACATACGTCGAACTGCCGGGTTGCGTCGTAGGTCCAAAGAAGCTTCATCTCTCCGACTCGGGATACAACTGGATTCGTAAGACCTGGTAGAGGATTCTGGACAATTAAGGCACAGAGAACATTCAAACAGGGTCAGGAAGACCTCTGCCAGACCGACCTCGTGTCTTTTCCCATGGAAAGAACAAATGCAAATGGGGTATATCAGAACATACTGCGCACTGCGCATCTCTTAGATTTATTCCAATTGTTGTCCGGGGAACAAGGAATCATCCTATATGAGAAAGGGTGCATAGTCATGATTGGGCCGCCGCTGATGAAACAAATACAAATTGAAGTTAGAGAAGTAGAAGTTGCGTGCGTATGCAAGCGGCCGTTGGATCACCACATCCTGATATCATTAGAGGTACAGAACCCGAAAATAGGTGGCCTGCTATCTCAATAATTTTGGTATCAACGGTTCCCAGTTTACTACATTCACTCACCTTTCCTGTAACATACGGTCACAGAGTCGTTATTTCAAGTTCGTTCTCTGGCATTCAAGTACGTTGGATACAGACCATGTTGAGAACGGTAGTACCTATGGTTCCATCAATGATAAGAAGGACGGTCCACGGAAGCAAGCGATAGGTATCATAGCTATGATCCTAAGTGCAAGGAGACGGTACGGAGATGAACGATAGAGTCCGAGGCGATCAATATGAAGGAATGGGATGACATTGGAAGGTGTAAAAAGGCAATTAAGCGCCTGGATGAATGAATTATCATGAGCCCAGACGAGGGCCCAGGCCCAACTTGAAGTTACGTTGCTCTATTTCGCGGAGAACAGTGAACACCATCTCTGGCAGCTTGAGGTAGACCTCCTACTCAACAGAGTGAGAGATCCGCCCCAATTCGCGACAGACTCCTTCATACCTCGACCATAGCAGAATCCTCGTCAGGTACAGCCTCGATTCTTTCCTTAACCTCGGGATCAGTCCTCGGGTGGAGAATCGAAGTGAAAGAGGGATATCATATAGTCAACGAGTAGGTATTAAATTCGTCTCTGGGAGCCGCGAAGCAGATAGGTAGCTGCTGCGACAGAGCAACTCCTACGTCCCGCTATTTTGACCGATTTTGTGATGATCTCGTTATGGCTTCTTCTTTCAAGTGGAATTCTTTTGAGTCAACCGAGCAGAATTGTGGAGCGGTCTTCAAACTTCAAACATACTGGAAGCGTTGGGTTGTTTCTAGCTACATCACAGACAACCGTCGGGGTTGTTTGTCAGATTTTCATTGGAATGGGATATCCCCAGGCTAGTACAAAAGTCAAGAACGACACAACTCGGTAATCAATCTGCATATATTCATCGGAGAAATGTATCAATAGCTCCCAGACATTCAGATACCTCAGCTTTGGCTTCATTGGGAAGATAAGCTTGGTCGGATAGCTTGTGCAGCTGGCCACTTGACGAAATGGCCGGCACTCAGTTGGAACGGCATGTATGTTTGTCCATCGCCCTGCATAAGGAAAATGGATGTAAGTGACAACGTACTCGAGGGGACTTCAATGAACTTGCTTACAATCATGTTCGCCGGGAAGCCGGGGTTGAATGGGAGAACTCCCTCGAGGAATGAGATTTGTTCTGGGCTGAGGGCGATTTCAAGAGCTTCCAAGTTTGAATGGAAATGTTCGACTTTTCTTCCGCCGATGATGGGGAAGACGTAGGGTACTTTTTGCATCACATATGCGATGGCAACTACGACAACAGATTAATATGAGTCCTCGCAGATAAACTTTCGGAGACCCTGACTGACCTGCCGTGATAGACTTGGCCCCAATCTCAGCTGCGACTTTCTCAAGAGCTTGACAGACTTTCTTCTCATCTGCATTTCTTTCCCAACCATCCATTGTCGGTCTCCCTGAATAGACTCAAACGATGAGTCTTCTGGAGATCTGATGTATTGGGGAGTATACGTGCCCTTTTCATTCGTCTCACGACGCCTTTGCTCTTCGGCATCGGTACGAATCTTGCCTCCGCCAAGGACATTCCAGGGAGCGAGAGCGAGACCTGAACGAGATACATCATGAATTTTTTTACGATGTACGAGGAGCATTGTCACTTTATACCTTCGCTCCTTGCCATCGGAATGATGTCCCGTTCGAAATCTCGAGACAGGATTGACCAGGATCCTTGATAAACGACAAAGGGTGCCTTTCCTGTCAACCTTGCATACGTGTTGGCTTTGGCAACGACCCATGCTGGAGTGTCAGAAATTCCCTGAAAGCATTCTGCGATCAGTTGAGATCCCGGTGTCGTTTTAGAGAGAGACCTACCAAGTAGAGAACCTTGCCGGAGGTGACGAGACACTGGTGGTATAATCCCACCAGTGGACGTAGAGAATGTCAATATAATTGGTTCTGAGTTTTTTCAAGGACGCCTCGACCGAAATGTGCATCGACTTGATATTGTTGCCTGCGTAGTGCGTCTTCTGCGTGATATCCGGTGCGACACGCTTGAATATGGTTGTGTACTGATGGATCGAATGAGTACAATCTACTTATCATACTCTCCGGGAAAATCGGAAATATACTTTAGTTGCAATGACCAGCTGATCACGGATGCCACGCTTTTCCATCCATTCGCCGATAAATTCCTCGGATGTCTCGTCCTGACTATTTCCGAGAACCAGTCAGGTACGGAACTCACAATCGACGGCACTGTGAGGCGGACTTACTAGCCGTTGGCGGTATCAATGAAATTCCCGCCAGCATCGTAGAAGGCATCAAGAAGCTTGAAGCTCTGTTCCTTATCCATGGCTCCCAATCCGATCTCGTGCCACTTGTCACCGATACTCATGGCACCGAGGCAGATAGGAGAAACATGGACACCAGCAAGAGGGGAAAGCTGTCTGTGGTATCCGAGCTTGGTGGCAGGCTCTGGGGCGGGAGCGTAGAGTGACATGTTCCGAGAGATTTAGAACTCAAGACTCGAAGATGGTTCAGTATACGAGTTGAGCTGTGAAAGTACCCTGCGCTCAACCCTCATTTTTTATAATCTTTGTGAAGTCCAAGCCGAATGGGACGCGTATGCGTCGACGTTGAGTCCTTGAGGTGCCGGAGGGCGTCGTAGACCACATATCTCCGGCTCGACACACAAACTGGTTCTTAAGACCTGGCAAAAAGATCAAGCAAGATCAGCTCCCAAGGTCGTTCGAATAAGACGAAGAAGACCTGGCAAACCGACTTCGCTTCCTCTCCAAGTGACTGAACAAGGGCAAGCTGAGGACCCGGATATTCTGTGCTTCTCTTTGATCAGTTCCAGCTGTTATCCGAGGAACAAGTGACCGTGTTTTGTGAGAATCAGTGCACATATATATGAGCTACTGATGAGAGAATTAATTCAAGTTGGACTCTGAGGAGCCGAGCAAAGATGATAGAGTAAGCGTGATACTCATTCCAAGAACCTAGAGGCAGGCGTACCTTCTATCCAGTATCGCCGTGGATCAGTACTGATAAATCATGATCAGTCATACCCACCTTCCACAATTTGAAGCTTGTCGTCGTGTCCGTCTAAAAGTTGCACCGAAATTGTGGAAAGAATTGCGATGAAGTCAGTGTATGCAGAAAAGAGCCTCACAGGAGCAGGCTGTCGGGAGACAATCATTGCTGTGCCTGCTTGCAACACCATTGCCAGAGGATGGTGATGAACAAAGGGACCAATATCCCGGATGATGCACTTATCATGACTCAGAAATATTCGCTAAAAGGCAATTAGACGCTAAATCTGAATACCAGAGACCCACCGATCCTCTGCGTAAAATTCCGGGGGCCGGTTATTTCTGGTACGTCGGGGGAAGACCTCGAACTTCATGAGAGCGAGCACTTCGCTTCAATTCAGTTTAGAGCAAACACGTCAGCATGATGGATTCTGTCGCGTAATCCTTGCTAGACACACCTTTCAGTTTTCGTTCTCCTCCAGCCTCGGAGGAGAAGTGTTCGAGACGCGAGGGCAGCAAATAGGTTAGACACTTGTCTTACAGCGTTGAGGAAGCATTGGAGAAGGAGTGAGGTCCTTGATGCCATTCACTCTCGCAATCATTGCAGTATAGAATTTATCTGATTCATCCAACACTTTAGAATAATACAACTCGTACTCAATGTGTGAACATGCGTCAATTCATCCAGAAATGTAACAACATTTCCCGAACACAGAGATACCTTAGCTTCATTGGGAGGACGAGTTCGGTCTGATGCCCTGAGCGGCTGGCCACTTAACGAAATGACCAGCACTCAATTGGAATGGTGTATATGTCTGACCATCGCCCTGGGATAACAAACAAAACTGTCAGTGCTAACGTACATTGGAGGCATCAGCGGACTCGCGTACAATCATATTCACTGGGAACCCAGGATTGAAGGGAAGAACACCCTCGAGGAACTTGATTTGTTCGGGGCTGAGAGCGATTTCGAGAGCCTCCAAGTTTGAATGGAAATGCTCAACCTTTCTGCCACCGATGATCGGGAAGACGTATGGTACTTTCTGCATCACATATGCGATGGCAACTGCAATACAGAGTGACTGTCAGCTTTATCCTTGTGAAGATTTCGAATACGCTGACTGACCTGCCGTGATTGACTTTGTCCCGACTTCAGCCGCGACTTTCTCAAGGGCTTGACAAACTTTTTTCTCGTCTTCAGTTCGTTCCCAACCAGAACCCATCAAATCTCTCCCTATACAAGTGCACCTGATGAGATCAGGAAAACCTGGCATATTTGGAAGCACACGTACCTTTCTCGTTCGTTTCGCGACGCCTTTGTTCTTCGGCATCAGTACGTATCTTGCCTCCTCCGAGGACATTCCAAGGAGCGAGGGCGAGACCTATAAATGCTTCATGAGGCGTTGACGTTGATGATATCAAAATCAATTCATACCTTCGCTCCTGGCCATCGGAATGATGTCCCGTTCGAAATCTCGAGACAGGATCGACCAGGCTCCTTGGTAAACAACAAAGGGTGCCTTCCCGGTCAACCTGGCATACGTGTTAGCTTTTGCTACGATCCATGCCGGAGTGTCCGATATTCCCTAGAGTTATTCTGTGATTAGCTGCGATCATGACGTCCTAAAAGAGGGAAACTGACCAAGTAAAGAACCTTGCCGGAAGTAACGAGTCGATGTAACCCGTCCATCACCTCTTCGACACTGGTCGTGTAATCCCACCAGTGAACGTAGAGAATGTCAATATAGTTGGTTCTAAGTTTCTTCAAGGATGCCTCAACCGAAATGTGCATCGATTTGATATTGTTGCCTGTATAATGAGTCTTCTGCGCGATATCAGTTGTCACACGCTTGTAATTGGTTGTGTACTACGAGATTCGTGTCAGTGTAATCTGTACGTCGTAATAACGTACAATCGGGCCACGTACTTTGGTTGCGATGACCAGCTGATCACGGATACCACGCTTTTCCATCCATTCACCGATGAACTCTTCGGAAGTCTCATCCTGACTATTTGAAAGAAATGGTCAGGGGAACCACGTTGATTGAATCGGATAGGAATAGAAAACGTACTAATTGTTGGCGGTATCAATGAAATTCCCGCCAGCATCGTAAAAGGCATCCAGAAGCTTGAAGCTTTGCTCCTTATCCATTGTACCCAATCCGATCTCGTGCCATTTTTCACCAATGTTCATGGCACCGAGACAAATGGGGGAAACATGGACGCCAGCGAGGGGTGAAAGCTGTCGGTGGTAACCGAGCTTGGTGGCAGGTTCTGGGGTAGGTGGGAAGAAAGACATTTTCTAGAAGAGCTGAAAGAGGTTGAAGAGTAGAGAAGAAGTCGATGCTAGGAGTGGTACTGTGAAAGCATCCTCAGGCCCCCTCGTTTTATATTCCTGATGAAACCTAGCCGAATGGGACGCGTCGACACCCAAAGTGAGGGTACGTAGCGTGTTATGGGTCCGAGAGAAACCTCATGTCTCCGACTCGGGATATCATGCGGCATTCGTAAGACCTGGTAGAAAAATCTAGTAAAATCAGCCTTCGGTCTCTCTCGAATGGCTCGTGATGGGCCACTGAGAGTCGAAGTCTCCTCTGCCAGTGATCGAGCAAACTCAAATGGAGGGCTCGGACCTTATGCTCTTTGATATATTCCAATGGTTCCTCGGCAAACGAGTTGTTGTATACATTTGATGAGAATTGGTGTAGATGCACAAAAATGCGCTGTGATGATGAGAAAAAATAATCCCGAGTCGGAATCCGAGGAGTTGAGGTTGCTTATGCAAGCGGCCGTTGAGTAAGCATTGGTTGGTGGAACCGCATAGATGCCGGGTTATGATGCTGATGTCGAAGTCTCCACAAACAAAGTCCACGGAAAGTTGAAACCTTGGACTTGGACTGCCACGATTCCAGCGACGGTGATGTCAATGAATCATCGCTTATGTTTCACTTCATCAATCTTGCGAAGCTCATAATTTCCGGACTTTTGAGTTGTGTCCCTTGATACGAGAGTAAATGTGTTCGAGTTGCGAAAAGAGAGCCAACAGGAGCAGGGGTGGCCCCAGCCAAGAAGGAGCCAAATTGTCGGAAGGTCATTGGCTGACTAATGGGAGGAGTGTTTGCCAGAAAGGCAATTAGGCGCCTAAATGAATGGACCGCTGTCATTTAGAGTCCAGACCCACGCATCCATTCGCGTAGTAGAATCTTGGCCTGTGATTTCTGGCAACTTGGGGTAAACCTCAACTCTTCTTGAAAGTGAGCACTTCACCTCGATTCATTATAAACGCCCCAGGACACATCAACGTTATGGACTCTATTGCAGAACCATCGCTGGACACAACCTTAAATTTTTATTCTCTTCTCCGCCTCCCTGATCTCCTGGGAAAATTGAAGTAGAAGAGGGATATGGACAACAAGTAGGTCCTATGTTTGCCTTTCAGGGCTGCAGAGTCGTTGATCTCAAGTAGGGAGGTTCTTGGTGCACGGGAACCTTCTACGTCCCAAGATGTCATCCGAGTCCGGAACCTACTTGTTATGGTCTCTTTTACAGATGGAGCCCAATGGCCTTCCGAGAAACCACGACTACAACCAGTACATCTCACATTGACCATTGCCCATGACATTACCAAGACAGCGGAAACGGACGACCTATCGCATTCAATCGACTATTCGAGTATATGCAAGACGCTTGTGGACGTTTGCAGCAACCAAAACTACCTCTGTCTCGAGTCGCTGCGGGACCATATCCTACTCGAGACCTTTCATAGACATCCAGAAATCCAGGACGTGACCATTCAAATCACAAGATCGAGGGCATTATTACATCCTGCGTCCACGCAGCTCGTTGTCACCAAGACGAGGGAAGATGTCGGTGACCACGAGTATCTCACAATACAAGACCTTGAATGTCGTGCGATTGTGGGAATCAATCAGTGCGAGCGCGAGGAGGGCCAGCTAGTCGCATTTCAGCTGACTCTTCAGAGATCACCTATTTCTACCGTCCCCTTCAGCTTCCGAAGTCTCGCACAGCAGATCATTTCGGTGAGTCCTTGTGTAAATCATTCCAGATGTCCGATTTAACATGATTATAGAGCGTTTCCCAGTCTGCATTCTTGACCCTTGAAGCGCTCGCGTATTCCGTTGCCAAAATCGCTCTAGAGTTTTCTGCAGGGAGCTGCGAACACGTCACTGTCCGTGCTTCGAAACCGAGCGCCCTAGTTTGTGCAGAAGCTGCTGAGGTTGAAATTACACGCTCCCTCAAAAATGGGTCTGTGGTACTTCGGTTACCAATAGCCTCCGGTCCTTCCTCAAAATCCCATTTAACGTCGGGCATTGGTATCTCTGGTGCGTCAGGTTCAAGCTTGGAGAGGACGCCAAACATCCCTATTGCAAAACGAACAGCAAGCCACTCGTTATCGGAGGCCGTCGATAATATCATGGCGACATCTTCCAAGCCTTCATTGGGCCCCGCAACGACAGATGATCCCATCCAGAAAGATAACGATGCACTCTCAACACTCTCACAGCTCGCCTCTGATTTATCGTTGGAAGAGCCATCAGATTACCACCGAGTAGCCCTCGCAATCGGCTCCAATATGGGCGACAGATTCTCGAACGTCGAGCTTGCCCTCAGGCTATTCGAGACGGATGGAATACACTTCCACCGTTTAGCGGAAGACGGTTTCGTTCATGTCATCAATACCAGTTTCCTGTACGAAACTGAACCCATGTATGTGACAAAGCAGCCAAAGTTCATAAATTGTGCATGCATCGTAGGTCTCACCATTCTCACACTTTAATTATACTGATGACAATCTGTGAAGGTCGAAACCAACTTGAGCGCACTTCAGCTATTGACTCTCCTCAAACGTGTAGAGACGATCGTCGGCCGCGTTACGACATACCGAAACGGACCTCGTGCTATTGACTTGGACATCCTAACCTTCGATAAAGAAGTCATCGACACCAGACCCCTTGGTGAGCGAACTCTGGACAATCTCGAGGGGCACCTTGTTGTACCCCATCCCCGCCTGACGGAAAGGGAGTTTGTTCTTAGACCATTGAATGAGTAAGCGGTAACCTCAGGCCAATCGGATCGCAGACTGACACTCAAACATTCTTACAGCATGGTTCCAGATTTCATACTACCGAACACTGGGAAGACCATCCGAGAACTCTTCACATCGCTACTGTCCACGCAAGGTCCAGACCCTCAAGTGACCCACAAGGTCGTTCCCTTCCCTCGATACCCTCTTACTCGGAACTCCCCCGAACTAGATTCATTCCTGGCCAAAATACCACAAGTGACGCCCCCGCCACCAACAGCTACATATTGGAAGTTTCCCTTGTGCCCCACAACGGCTACACGTTCACAGCGCAAAACGTACATCATGGGAACATTGAACGCTACCCCCGATTCTTTCTCAGACGGTTCCGTGAACAATAACATCCCAGCAGCCCTTTCCTACGCTCGATCAGCAGTAGCAGGTGGCGCTGATATCATTGACATCGGCGGATACTCCACACGCCCAGGCGCGGTCTACGTTCCCCCCGAAGAAGAACTTTCAAGGGTCGTTCCAATCGTTCAAGCGATTCGGACACTCGGCCAATACCAAGTAGCCGACCAACATTCACATCTAGACATCAGCGTCGAAGCCCAAGCTCGTCGTGTTCTGATGAGCATCGACACCTTCCGCTGGGAAGTCGCAGAAGAAGCCATTCACGCGGGTGCGAATTGTATCAATGACGTTTATGCCTTTAGTGGTCCAGAGGATCTTAGGGGCGAATCTAACGAACAAGAAGACCATTTCCAGAAAATGCGCCAGGTTGCGAGGGACCTCGCCGTTCCCGTCATCCTCATGCATTCCCGAGGAGAAGCCTCCGCAAACAAAGACTACTCCGCGTACAACTACGCCGCAGATGTTACTGGCAAAGGAGCAGTCGTCGAAGGGATCAAAGTCGAACTAGGCCGAAAGATAGATGCGATCGTTCGAGGGAAAGGAGGACTCAGACGTTGGTACGTCATTATAGACCCTGGTATCGGGTTCAGTAAGACCGTGGAAGGAAACCTTGAGGTCCTTCGAAATGCTACTTCCATTACGGATGACAAACCTTCGGGTTCCACGGCGCCGCGCAACCCTCTTGCAGGGTTCCCCCTCCTCATCGGCGCGTCCCGTAAATCCTTCCTCGGAGGGATATTGGAACTATCGGACCCGGCCGGACGTACGTTGGAAGGAGCACAAAGCCAGGAGAGAGGGGTTGGGCCACTGCAGCGACGGTGGCTTGTGCTGTACAACAGAACGCTGCTGTAGTTCGAGTACACGACGTGCTAGAAATGGGGGATGTTGTTCGGATAGCGTCCGCGCTCTGGGGTTAATTTGTAAAATTGATTGCTACATACATTTCATGAAAGAATCCATCTGTATGTTTACACCAGTAATGTATTATCCCAACCCAGATGAGAGACATGAGTCATGACGAGCATAAAAGCATCAGAGAGATAGCAAGATCAGGTATACAATATAATAGAGTCAAAGAAATGAGATGAAGAAAGAAAAGAGTAAAAGGGAAAGGACAAGGACGGTACAGGCATTGCTTAATAGATAAAGATGACAGTTGATGATGGGACGCGTCCACGATGGGCGAGGATCCTGGGGATGATACAGGGTAATCTGAGTGTGGGATATAATACAATCCTCTACGAAGATCGATTGCTGGGGACCTCCTAGTACAAACACCAAAGAAATGATCAAGCTTCTTGGGTCGGCTGCTCGGATGGCGTAGGGCTCATAATCTGACCGACTTCCCAAGGAGGCGGCTCTCGTTGAACATCATCCAAGTTCTTGTCTAGTCTTGCGTCTCGCAGACGTTCGCGGTCGTTCATACCCATTCGAACACGGCAACGTACGAGACGAAGCTTGGTACGTTTGATCCCTGGGAAAAGATATCGTTAGTACATTAATATTAATTGAAAAAGACTTCGGAGGCTTACATGTTTGAATCGTATTCCGGTCCTCATCCACGAAGGGATTATCAGTCTGAAGCAAGTCGTCCTGCAAAGCATATAGACACCAAAGGGACTCCTCATACAGCTTCTCACATTCATCTGGTGAATGCGCCTGGTCCAAGAGCTCCTTCCTCGCAGCAGTCCGGCTCTACAAAATCATTCATCTGTGAAAAACGAAATTCGATAGGAGTAAGAAGCACACTCACGAGGGTGAGAGCGCGATCGTAAACCAATTGATCAAGGAAGGTCGGAGGCCCATTATATTGCGCTGGTAACCAAGTCTTCACACGAGCAGCTCTCTCGTGGCATTTAATAAAGTGATCTTTGAACCAATTCAACGCTAAATCCGTCCAAACAGCACAAATGGGATCCAGTGAGTACGAATGAGATGAAACATCGAAGAGAGGGATTTTGCAAGCTCGTACCTTCATCAAAGCCATCGCTAACCTCAATCTCCCCATCCGGGTCTCGCATGCGTAAATGTTCGTGGTAATTACGCAATCGATCGACACCCTTTTGAGAGAATGTCATAAGGAGCATGTAAAGAGCAACACAGGTCATCGCGTTATATTCCGCCTGGATATCGGCATTCTTTCTTCGCGCTGCGTGTCTATCGGCCTCCCCTTCGAGCTTAATGAACTTGGCAGGGTCACGAAGGGGCTCTGCTACACTTGTAAGCAAAGCAAGCAGGTCGACGAAAGATAGAGCTTACTCTGTGGTACTGCTTTGACGTATTCGTACATCTCGTCTGCCCAGTGTGTCAAAACATCGGTCTTCTGAGCAAGCTCTTCAAGTGCGGCGAGGATTTCATCCTCCATTGGGTCTATTGAATGTCCGTGGACATCTAAGCCCAAGCCAGCTCTCGACGTTAGGAATTGCTGTTTTCGTGGTGATTGTGAGGTATATTCACGATAGTGCGGTGAAGACCGTGCACCACTCCCAAAAAGCTTCTTGGAGGCCAAGTTCAATGCGCGAGTAAGAGCATTTGCCTTTGATCCTGCACTTGATGGAGACGACGAAAGTGGGGGCGGGAGATGAGAATTCGGAGGCGGGGGGAAGCTGATCGGGGTCGAGGAAGTCGGTTGATCGGGGGTTGAGAGATTCTCAGCTCCATTCGCCAACGCTCGTTGTGCACGACTGCGATCTTCAGCCGCGGTCATCAGGATCTTCTGATCACGAAGAGGCTTTCTTCGCGCAGCGTGGATCTCTGATAAACAAGATGTTAATAGGATGTTAGCATCAACGAAGAGAAGTAAGGCCTACCATCAACAGCACGGTTGATCTCAACAGCGGGTCGGTCATCTACCAGGACATATTCCCGACGAAGGAAGCCATCTTCATCGTTCTCCCCTGGAATCCCGGAGCCCTCGCTGGATTTTGGCGAGGGTTTCGTTTCCGCGGGTCTGGATACGCCACCTGGTATTCGATCCTCGTTCCCGTGTATGGGACTACAACAAACAACGTAACATAAGTTGATATGATCATTGAACACGCGACATGGTACAAACCTAGTCCGCGTAGGATCTCCAATCTCTCGCCGCCTAAAGTTAAACTTGCTTGGGGGGATCATCGCCTTTGGATCGAGGACCTCTGGTGGAATGAGTTTATGATGCTCGGGTATTGAGGTAGGTACATCGTCATCATCCTGCATTGGCATGGGGTCCCTCCCTGGACGAGGGAACTTCGAATTCACCATTGCGGTGCTAGTGAAGAACTCTTCAAAACTCGATCTTTCGGCAGGCAACTTCTTCAGCAGACTTCGGATGAGTTTCTTGACATCATCAGGAACCGGTTTGATATCGTCTCCGTTTTCTGCTAGGCGAGCAACGTACTGGGGATCTTCGTCGGGAAACTTGACGCCTTTGGAGTTATCGATCTTCTTGATGAGTTCAATGTGGTTTTGGGCACGAAAAGGGGGCTTTCCAACTGCCATCTCGTAAAGGACTGCTCCAACTGACCACAAGTCTGCCTTGGCATCATACTTCTCGTACCGGAGGATTTCTGGGGCCATGTACAGACTATATATGGCGTTGTTGGAAAGGTGATGAACCGAGAGAGAACAAAGATGACTCACGGCGACCCACAGAGTGTTTCTGCCAACATAGCTTGGGGGAGGTTTCGTGCAAAACCAAAGTCGGCGACTTTGAGTATCGGAACTCCCAAAGGATGTCCACGCGAGAGGTCATCTCGTGAAGCAGGATTCAACAGAAGGTTCTGTAGAGACATTCAATACTGAATATGTCTTTGGATCCAACGATTACTTACCTGAGGCTTGATATCTCGGTGAATTAAATTCCGATGCCGAAGGAATTTGAGTGCTCTGGCCAACTGCCTAAGGAAGCTGCGCACAACCGTCTCGTCTAAACCTCCAGTTCTCGGGTGCGGGTAATAGATGGGGGCAGCACCCTCGGATGGCACGTATTCGAGCCCTTCTACGCGACCACGCTTCTTGATATAGTTGGACAAATCGCCCCCCGCACAAAACTCTATTATGAGATAGATATTGCGTTCCGCGTGCTAATACCAAGACCGATTGAGACCTAACGCGATATATGAATGCGAATGATGCATACCACGATGTCTAGCAGCTTGGTGATATGCCGGTGGGAGAGCCCTTTCAGGATTTCGATTTCCCCTTGAAGGTTCTCAAAGAGCTTCTGAGTCAAGTTACTCCTGTTGACTGTCTTGATAGCAACCTCGACTCGTGTTTGCTATTGATACGATCGTCACGAGGGATCCACATGAGAATGAGCAATTGCAATAGAGTGCGCCCGCTGACGAACTTACCTCATGGTAGCCGCGATAGACCGTTGCAAAGCTACCTTTCCCAAGGTCGCTAACGATAACGTACGGCTTCACTTCCTCGTCCTCTATTCTCCGTGAAAGAACTGGTCGATCTGGTTGTGCACTGGGTGTGCGCCTTGATGGCGCGACGGTGCAGACGGTGGCATTTCGGATTGTGTTCAAAGGTTGATGGTGATTGAGGTGGTGGGGGGTAATAAAGGTGTGTGACGGCCGATTCGGGCCCGGAGAGTCAAAGATATAGTGATGAATGGCTCGTGACTGGTGCTAAGTGTGTTGTCCTCTGTTCATGAGAGGAAACATGAAAGATTGCGGTGCGCGAGGTGTGTCGCGCCAGACGACTGAGCACGAAAGCCAAGGATGGCCAGGCTGGTGCCAGTGGCCATGGTTGGGTGCGCGGACGCCTTAATGGCTGCTGACAAAGCACCCTCCCTTAGGAAACTTCGGCTCACTTTCCCTTTGTTTTCAAACGCCAATGAGCCTAATTCACTTTCTTCACCTCTTTCGAAAACAAATCAAAATCGCGCACCAGACACACTCGTCGCTGCTTGTATTCTCTTGTATGGACTCCACTCCGTCGTGGTCAACTCAACACCTGGGGTACGGACAACGCGGCGCTCATATCGCCTCTCAGCAACCCCTTATGGGCAACAACACAGAAGACACCGCGTTTGCCCTATCTGAATATCAAGTTGAATGCTGTCCATCAATCTTCTCATTGAATTTGCCAAAGAAGCATCAGACATACCTACGCTGCGAAACTCGCAGTCCGCCATACCCGTCCCACCCGACTCGGAGTCCTTGCTATAGTCATTGATTGGCTTGGACATATGGAGGACTCTTCTTGGCTGGCGACTCCGCCTTTTCATGAGAAAGTGCCGTGCCTTCCATCTTACGTCTGTTCGACAGCCAGCGCAGACATGGAGCCACTCTCCTACTATAAAAACCCTCGAATTCGTGTGGTATTCCTCCCAGTCATACTCTCATTCTTATCTCTCGAAACCCAGTTAGACCTCATTTGCTTGACATGGAACATTGGGCACCTCCTCCTGAACCTGCTACCAAGCTTGGTCGCCACAGGCAGCTGTGTCCGAGTGCAGGCATCCATGTATCACCCATTGCACTCGGTGCTATGAATATCGGTGATAAGTGGGGTGGCATCGGCATGGGTGCTATGGACAAAGAAAGCAGCTTCAAGCTTCTCGACGCCTTCTTCGAGGCGGGAGGTAACTTCATTGACACCGCCAACAATTAGTGGGTCCTTCTCCCTTTCTCAAAATAGCAAGACGTTTGACATTGACATTCATTTTCGCACTTCTGGCACTTCTGCAGCCAAGACGAGTCTTCCGAAGAGTTTATCGGCGAATGGATGGAGAAACGTGGTATCCGCGATCAGATGGTGATTGCCACAAAGGTTGGCATTTCCTGTCGTAACGCAGATCCTTCCGTCTAATCACAAATTTTCGCAGTATTCCACCAACTATAAGCAACGGTCGACCGAGATTCTTCAGAAGACTCACTACACTGGCAACAGTGTCAAGGCTATGCACATCTCACTCGAAGACTCGCTCAGGAAGCTGCGCACTGACTATATTGATATCTTCTACGTACACTGGTGGGACTATACCAGTAGCGTCGAGGAGATCATGAATGGCTTGCATCATCTCGTCGCCCAAGGAAAAGTCTTATATCTCGTGAGTTCGTTTTCCTTGGCCAGGTTTTACGCGTCTGAGACTCGTTGGATAGGGTATTTCGGACACGCCTGCATGGATTGTCTCCAAGGCCAACAATTACGCACGGATGACTGGAAAAACGCCGTTCGTAATCTATCAAGGTTCATGGAGCATTCTCCAACGCGATTTCGAGCGGGATATTATTCCCATGGCCAGGAGCGAAGGTCTGCCCTCCACGATTAGATGTTTTCATTCGATCGTCTCATCGGTTTCCTTGATGGACTTGTTTCAGGAATGGCACTGTCGCCTTGGGCAGTCTTAGCTGGCGGAAGGATTCGAACCGACGCCGAAGAGCAGAAACGACGTGAGACCGGAGAGAAAGGTTCGTAATCACTTTATCATGCATATTCGTAGCAAATGTGAAATTGTAATAGGTCGAATGCTCGCCCAATCTAACTGGGAGCGTACAGAAGATGAACGTAAGGTCTGTCTAGGACTCGAGAAAGTTGCTGCCGAAGTCGGCGCGAAATCCATCTCTGCAGGTACGTGATCATGATTTTTTTGGTCTTCATCCCGATATCGACCCTTCATTCTCCCTTATAGTGGCCATCGCGTATGTCCTCCAGAAGACCCCCTATGTTTTCCCAATTGTTGGCGGCCGTAAAATCGAGCACCTGCACGCAAACATCGAGGCTCTCAGTATCGCTCTCTCTCCCGAGCAAATCGCGTATTTGGAGGGAATCCTGCCTTTTGATCTGGGCTTCCCATTCAACGTATTTGTAAGTGCCATTGTTCATCTCTCCAGTCGCCACTCACTCACCTCAAATATCTCTCCTCTTGTAACAGGGGAACGGGACCGATTATACTTGGGTCCAAAGGACCGCCGGGCACTTTGACAAGTGGCCCATGGCTCAGGCCATCCGCCCCAAACCCAATTGATCAATTACTTCGCTGGTGTTGTAAGATATACCGAAGGAAGAAGAGAATCGTTTTTGATGAAAAGTGCTTAGAAAACAAAATAGTTTGTATCTCGGCTTTGGGGGACGTGAATGTGATGAAAACGTGTGTCTGAAATCCCCGCAAGGCTCGATATCATTATTTCGGCGGAGTGATTATACTGCGACGGTGACGACAGGTAGCTTGGTTCTAAAGTTTGTAGAGAAGGAGATGTCTCTGATATTGACAAGGTAAATGTTATTCGTACTGTTATCAAGACCACGAAAACTCATACTCACTAAACAACTTTTTCTAGTCGCACTTGGTTTACGACACCGATTGTCGGATCAATGTCGCGAACACATGTGGACTCTGTGTGACGTAAAATCCTTGACAGAGCATCGATAAGCCCAATGAACCTGATACAGCCCTGCACTCTCCGGCCTCTCGACCTCCTGCGTTGAAGGGTGCAGAGTTGAGCCAGTCGCTTCTGTGGGCATGTCTTTTCTTGCATGACTCCAGTTTACGAGTGGCTGACCCAGTCGAGTCAACGGATTGTTCCCTACTCCAAGTTTCGACAACGCAAAGTTACAGGTGCGTTACGATCCTGTATGTATGTCGCTCAAATCAGCTGATATCCTACCTCTGGAGTCAAATGAAAGCTCATGGAAGTGTCAATGGTAGCATATATACTGCACTCTGGCGTTCGGTCAGAAGTCCTATCTCCCGCCGTTCGCTCTTGGCTCTTCATCCCACCCCGACTCGGAGTTCTGGATGTACCCAGGAGCGCTGCAGGGGCTGACGAAGCCTTGTCCTTGTCGGATTTCAAGAAGCACATTGTCACCCTTCTCAACCTTTGAAGGAGTCCGATCACGGCCATGGAAGCTCTCGCAAACTAATTATAAGACTACAGGGACTGTCGCAAGCTGCAAGGCACATTCGATCCGATCCTTCTAATTCGGGAACTGTCTATCATTGATATTACCTTGCAGAATGTCGTTTTGGGCACCTCCCCCCGAACCCGCTACCAAGCTAGGTCGTCATAGGCAGTTGTGCCCTACTGCAGGTATACATGTATCACCCATTGCTCTTGGTGCTATGAACATCGGTGATAAATGGAGCGACTTGGGTATGGGTGCCATGGACAAAGAGGGTAGTTTCAAGCTTCTTGACGCCTACTACGAGGCGGGTGGGAACTTCATCGACACTGCTAACAACTAGTACGTCTTCTTTATCATCCATGAAGAAGATTAGCAGGCTGATGTCCATTTGTCCTTCGTACAGTCAAGATGAGTCTTCTGAGGAATTTATTGGCGAATGGATGGAGAAACGTGGTATCCGTGATCAAATGGTTATCGCCACCAAGGTTGGTATATGTGTCGCTCTCAGAAACTTCTGTGGCCGCATAGTAACCTCAGTATAGTATACGACCAACTTCAAGAGAGGGGCCACCGACATCCCTCAGAAGACTCACTACGTCGGTAATAATATCAAGGCCATGCATATATCAGTGGAAGCGTCTCTCAAGAAGCTCCGAACCAATTATATTGATATTCTATATGTACATTGGTGGGATTACACCACCAGTGTCGAGGAAATGATGAACGGTCTACATCACCTCGTAGCACAAGGAAAGGTGTTATATCTGGTGAGTCGTCTGTACTTGCGCAACGCTCTCAGATATCATAACATACCTCAGGGTGTTTCCGTCACTCCTACTTGGATTGTCACGAAAGCCAACAACTACGCCCGAATGTCGGGAAAGACTCCTTTTGTTATCTACCAAGGTCCATGGAGCATATTACGACGAGGATTCGAAAGGGATATCATTCCCATGGCCCGGCATGAAGGTATTCTACTGATTTTTGTCCTCCCTCTTCTCAAGTGACTTACTGTTTTTGGAGGAATGGCGTTGTCTGCTTGGAGCGTTCTTGGTAGCGGAAAGATTCGAACCGACGCCGAGGAGGAAAGGAGACGCGAGACGGGTGAAAAAGGTGCGCGGTGGTAGTGCCCCCTCAAAACAAAACCAAAGATAACACCAAGGGCAAAGGTCGAACCATCAGTGGCCAAGAGTGGGAACGTACGGAAGATGAACGAAAGATGTGTCAGGCACTGGAGAAGGTTGCTGCGGAGGTTTGCGCGAGTTCAATCGGAGCAGGTATGTAGCCATGCTTCACGGACTCATTGGGATTTCCCTTTAAGGGTGCTCAACCCTCCCCCTCCTCCTTAGTTGCGATTGCGTATGTTCTTCAGAAAGCACCCTATGTTTTCCCTGTCATCGGTGGGCGTAAGGTCGAGCATCTACACGCAAATATAGAAGCGCTTAATATCACACTCTCCCCCGAGCAAATATCTTATCTTGAAGGGATTCTGCCTTTCGAAATCGGATTTCCGTTCGACGTTGTCGTGAGCACCTACACTCCATGCGTTCCTTTTAATGTATTTTCTCTAACATGTCTCCTGGTGTGGTAGGGTGACGGAAGTGAATACAATTGGGTGCAGAAGTCCGCTGGCCATTTTGACAAATGGCCCGTGGCCTCTGCTATTCGCCCGAGCCCTAATTGATCAAGTACTTCACCAGGATTGCAACATTTTCATGAACGAGAGCCTCTGTTGCGAGAGACTACAAAGAGGCCTTTGTGTCTGATTAACTGGGCCAAGTGTGATCGGGATGGTCTCCTTCCCTCACAATACTGTACTCAGTGTTTTCTTTTTCCTTCTCGCCTTTGAACTCCAATATATCCGCATATCACCACGCATTGATGACCGTATGTAGACGTACAATAAGAAATGACCAGGTTTTGTGCGAAGAAATGAATCGACTCTTTCTCTGACTCCGAGTCGTGCTCCCCGCGTCTCTCGCATCCCGGCAATTGCCTGAGCATTCTGCTTGCTATGCGCGCTCTCGTTGCCCCTCAACTCTGTTTTGCCCCGTTGATGTGTCGCACAGAAATACTACGCTCGACCCCTGTGAAACGTGAACGGGGATATACAACGCTTCTTAACTGACGCTTGGTGCTGCATCGGACACATCCTGGCACCGGAAAAGTCGTCGTTTCTCT
This sequence comes from Meripilus lineatus, assembly GCA_027627245.1. NCBI lineage: Eukaryota > Fungi > Basidiomycota > Agaricomycetes > Polyporales > Meripilaceae > Meripilus > Meripilus lineatus. Next base: position 248,328 of record JANAWD010000002.1, on the reverse strand, counting down.
TCAACCGGTCAATCATACGCATCTTCTTTCTCCTTCTCGCGCTCGCTCTTTCTCCATCCACTGAGCTCAGAACTTGAGAATATCTGACACGACCGGATACAACCTGGGTCTCAGCTTGAGAAATAAATGGAAGACCTGGTTGCTGTCCTGTTCTAGGAGGTGACGACGACCATTACTTTGCTGGGTTATTATTCCCGTCACACTCAGGCAGATGCATCCTGTCCCTCTCACGAATCCGGTTGTCAACGCTAGAATCTCATCATACCATTTGTGGTATCGACGGCATGCATCAGAAAGGAGGGGTGTCGTTCATATTGGTGCGTCTACGTCTCTGTCCTCTTTCGTTCTCTGGATTTATGCATTTATCGTTCCCATCCTCACGATGCAACCTTTCTTAAATTCGCGTGGCTCATTTCTGCCCTGTCTTGATCCTTCATTTCGACTTGGACTACGACTTCGCATCGAAGGTTGCGACCGGCACGTTAGAGGGCATATCACTCTCGAGTTTCGCTAATCCATGAGGTGACCAAATGATCAAATTGAACTTACTGTCATTCGAATGCAGCTCCATACTGAACGCATGTAATCCTCGCATACATTCATGCTGGCGTTACCATCAAGTCTCAAAACACAATGCTCATCGAAGGGATCCGGACAGTAGGACAATACTAGTACAAGGACGAAATGGAAAACAAATCGGAGGACATTTCAGAGGTAGTAGAGCTTGTCCGACAGCTTCGGATTCTGGTTCAATTGCCCCCAGAATGTCATATCACAGGCCCGCTCTTGTTCACGACTGGCCGCCGAGCTCGCTGCGTCTGACCCGGGAATCTTGGCTGCCGGATTCAAATTGTACTCAGCGTATGAGCACAATCGCTGGAAAAGTGGGTAAAGAACACAGCGAGCAGTACATTGAATAGACCACATACATCTGCGTCTAACACGAAGTTAGTGGTTTGCGAGATCTTGAGATAACAGGCACTTACAGTACAATGGGGCGGGGAGAGAAACTGAGCGAGTCGCCCCTGCATAATTATGTGAGAGGGCGAAAGAGAGCTCCTGAATTCTATGCACGAATGAAATTTTGAAAACCGGTACTGTTGTGAGAAGCAATGTATTGGACTCACTGCCGCGTTGTGAGGCCGCACTCATTTTCCAAGACAATATAATGGCTTGGGCGACTCGCTGTAGATAGTGTGTTCAGAATCAAGTTTGCTGAATCACATCAAATGTCACTCACTGCCAATGAGTCCGGCATGGGATTGTAAATAGAAGTCCATAGGTGTATCATAGACAATGCCAGTATCAACAACAAATCCAGGTGGACAATTCCTACTCGTTTTGTAAGTACTCTTGTGATCATAGTAATCGCAACATCACTTACCCCTTTAGAGGGTACTTGGGAAAGAAGCGGACATGATGTCTTATAGATAATCATCAATTATTTGTTTATAATGAAGAAGTTAGCTTCCATACCTCTTTGTAACTACAATGTAGACAAGCTTGGGAGCAGTTCGGTCCATTGCTCTATATTTGCATCTTTGAAGAAACTCTACAATAGAATGTAGTATTAGTGACTAAAAAAATTGCCAACAAGAATAACTTACCTTTAATCTTTAAAATCTCTTCTTGCTTCACTTTTTGCAATTCACCATCAGAAACACCATCACGAAAAATAATAACTCTTTCAAGTGCTCTGGCAAGACCAGGTGTACTACCAGAATTTGCATACTTGTCAATAGCATTCTGTCATGAAGAATTGTGTAGGCCATATCAGATATTAGTATAAGCTGAAAATTACCTCTAGCATTTGATCAATATCTGAGATAATCTCAGTTGATGGTTCTTGCACTCTTATAAATGAGGCATATTTCAATGCCTCTCGATCATATGAAGATACAAGGCTGGCAATTGATGGCTTTGTCAAATTTCCAGGGGGAGGGTGAGACACATCACAGCCTATACCAAAGTTAAGATCAAGTATAATATCCTTAGACTAATAAATATCCCACATACCAATAACAATACCATTTTGACAAATACAATCATATATTATTTTGGCATTTGTTTTAGAGTTAATTCCTCCAATCTTTGTGTTGATTCTGTAAAGCCATATTATCACCATATCTCTACACCAAGCAAGTAATTGAAAAGAGATTCAAAGAATACTTACTGAAGTGCAAGATTGTTACAATATTGATCAAGAGATCTATCATTAATCTTAAACTTGTCCTCTCGCTAATATAGATACTATAAATATCAAGAAAATAAATATAATGAGATAAATTAACATACTGCACACTGTGTAGGTATCTCTACCTCCATATTGCCCCAGTGCTTTACTGCATGATAAATCTCCAGAGCATACTTTGGAAGAATAACAAGTAGAAAGGAAGGCTTTGGATAGCTTTTTAGTTTCTCAAGACTCTAAATGAAATAAAACTTGAGTGCAACTAAGATAATACTAGTATTATATAGTTATCTTACAGTTTTAGGTGCCTGTCTATTCCCAGTTAAGATTTGCCCAGATTGGGCAGAAGCTAAGAGTATGAAGTTGTTTAATAAATTTCTTTCACCATAAATCTCTTGACTAACCAACCAAGATACCTACCAGATCATTCAGATTAATTTCAGTAATCTATAAACAGAACATACCAAGTCTAACTAGATTCTCTTGTAGCTTTTGAAGAAATCCAATGAGCCTGTTTTTCTTCTCTAAATCTGGACCTGTATCTACATCTGAAGAGAAATTGATGACCATCCACTGCTCTTTCCTTAGAACAGTGGGTTTAAAAAACTGTTGGCCATTGAGATTCCAACCTCCCTTGTTTATTTGCTATAGAAGGTTATATAATACTGAAGCAATCAATCTCAAAGTCATGTCACTTACTGCTGTTTTTTTGTTACCATATTCGATGCAAGGAGACTTGAAGCTCCAACCTTGGACATCAACAGGATTTGGATTGACAGACATTCCAGATGCCTGCATGATATCAGATGCAGCATAATCAAACTGCTGCTCCTAGGCATCATGACAGAGGGTGAATCTCAGTGAATTGCCTATAGTAATGCAGAACTTACATCTCCTGCAACTGCATCCTTGATCATTTTTAGCTTCTCTGATGGATCTTTCCTTGATTTTCCAATCATTTGTTCTTGTTGTTCAGTCATCAAACTTCTACGGTACACCTGTCCCTTCTCGATCTCACAAATCTCTGCAGGCAGAACAGCTGTTGAGCCGATTTTGACACCAAAGACAAGAGGGCGATTTATATCAAGATTATACTTGTCTTTGTAGTATTGCTACGAAAGATGTAAGCATCAAAATAAAGTAGAAACAGCATCAGAGAATTGAGTAACCAATTACCTTGACAGAACATTTCCTATCACCCCACATGAAAGTTTCGCTGCCTGCCTGGGGAACCAGCCGGAGAATGCGCTTGTATGGCGGAGGACTTGTCCCGGGCCTAATTCTCTGCCACACCTCCTTCTTATACCGTATGCGTACTCCCTTAAAGAAGTTCTGGAGCTCCCGGAATTTCGGGTCTGAGGAATTCTTGAATGCCAGATCGCGGACACCAAACCGCTCGCCTAAGAATGAGATCGCGACGTTCAAGAGATCCCCTTCCTTATATCTACAAGTGATGCATTCAGTGATCGGAGCTTCTAGCGCAAAAACAACATACACTGGCATGTGGACAGTATCGATGTTGACGAATAATTTTCCGCACAACGGGCGCACACTCCTGAGATGTGTCGTGTCAGCCTGGGGTTGAATGCAGCCACGAATCGTGATATGGTGGAAAACCCACTGCCAGAATCCCACAGCCACGTTCAAACCCCGTGTGATGTCGTTTGGCTTCGTATCCGACCGGAGAAAAAACTTCGCTTTCGGTGAGATTCCATGACGCCTACAAGGAAAGTCTGAGATACAGCATCCAGATCAAAGACGTGCGTTACCTGATCGTAGCTTGCTTTACAATAAGTTGTAAAAGGGAGATTGTGTCTTGGTGTTCGCCGGATAACTGTAGGTTCGTATCGGACGCTCGAAGTGCATCCCGAAATTTCCTACGGAAGGTCTCAATTGCAACGCAACCTCACCAAGAAGAATCCTTGCTCACTGAGGATCTAAAGTTCCCACACGGTTGATGGAGACTTCAAAGACCTTGCGACGGGCTCCCCGGGACATATCAATAGAATACTGTGTGATTGTCATGCCGAGACATCGCTCGCGAAAGGCAGAACTCACCGCTCCCCCGAGGTCGTTCTTGCTCGAGAACATGATTGCCTTGCCGTCATAGACAGCGCGAGGCGTGAACCTGGATGGTTCCCTGTGCTGGAGTTCATCGATTATCTCGTATGCTCTCCTACTACTCTGGACAGCAGGGACGATGTCTGGTCACGAACGGTATATCATCAGTCGTATGGCATATATGGATCAGTCCAACACGTACCGACTTAGGATCGAAGGTGAAATACGAGATCAGTCGACGTAGGTCAGCAACTCGATCGATAGAGGACACACCTTGATACTGAGTATATGGTTGTTTCGGAAAACCGGATATCTGGAACATGTTCGTTCGTGCCTGAAATGGCACGATCTCCAGTGCCGGAGCCACATTCGACATTGTGAGCGTTGGGTGAGTGAGTCGAATAGATGAGTAAAGGAGGCGTGCATGTTTTGTGCATATATTGTATACGGCATTATCGCGTGGACACAGATCTCACGAGTTCGGACCAGTCAATGAATGATTGAATAGGTTGTTGAGACACCACGGCCAAACAATTGCCAAATTGAGAAAAAAAATGATCAACGTCTCGCGCCGAGGCCCGACGACTCCTCTGACGCTCGCTCGAACATTGACCATGGTACACTTACGAGTCTCCCATGGGCCCGGGGTGCTACTGTATGCACTGGCACTTGGCCTCGTCTTATAGCAGTCCTTTCTCTTTTTGCAAGTTTTGAATTGGATCTCCAATCGGTGTACTGAAGCTGGGCGGCCTGCCCGACCGCTTTGATGTCTGCCAACCTTCCGTCGTGAGTCCCGTCCCGAGCCATGTAAAGTCCTCGCCGATACCTTCTCAGTAGGTGGCTCTGAACGGGAACCTCTGGCAGAACACCCGTTCCGTCTCTTTACACCATGTTTACTTCTTTAGGTTCCTTTATCCTTACCGCAGGGGCAATCTAGGTGGTTGTAAGGAGGGGCATTGCCCATAAAAAGCCTTGATAAACACACTCATATGGCAGCTTCCGTTCTTGTCAAATGATGACCAGCCGTGCACTACCGTCTCATGCGAGATAGGTCCAGATCGTGGCAAGGGCATATACCAACAAGTCCGCTTCCCGCACCACCCATGACGAAATCTCAGTCATACCCCGACTCGGATTATGGCTAGGGTCAGTGCTGAACGGGAATCACGGCTGAGCCCAGCGATCTGGCGACTTTGCCATCAAGATCATAGATACCAAGGAAGCATGCGGTCTTCGATCTAACTTACTTCAGAGAGGATACTGTCGAAGGGATGTTGACTTTCGAGCTATAAAAGCCCGACGTCTGACGGTCATCTCGTCAGTTCGACAACTACCTCTTTCCTATCTTTTGAAAACCACCTGAACTTCCTTGCACAAAATGTCGCTCTGGGCACCTGCCGCTGAACCCGCTACAAAGCTCGGTCGCCACCGTCAACTTTGCCCTAAGGCAGGAGTCCATGTATCACCCATCGCGCTTGGTGCTATGAGCGTCGGTGATAAATGGGGTGCCTTCGGTATGGGTGCCATGGATAAAGCAGGTAGCTTCAAGCTCCTCGACGCTTATTATGATGCGGGAGGGAACTTCATCGACACCGCCAACAATTAGTAGGCACTCCTACCCCTTTGCTAACGAGTATCGTAATATTGATTCCCTTGTCCGCCCTTCTGTAGCCAGGACGAAACCTCCGAGGAGTTCCTCGGAGAATGGATGGAGAAGCGTGGTATCCGTGATCAAATCGTGGTCGCTACGAAGGTTAGTACGTCCCTTCGTCATGAATATCTTCGTTCTGAGCGTACTCGATACAGTACACAACCAACTACAAACGAGGGGCGACGGATATCCCTCAGAAGACTCACTACACCGGCAATAATATTAAGTCGATGCATCTCTCGGTCGAAGCCTCTCTCAAGAAGCTTCGTACTGACTACATTGATATTCTCTACCTCCATTGGTGGGACTACGCCACGAGTATTGAGGAAGTCATGGATGGCCTCCATAATCTCGTCGTTCAAGGCAAAGTCTTATATCTTGTGAGCTTACAGTCATCTCGTAATCTTTCTGGTTCTAAACGAGTGTCACAGGGCGTTTCTGACACCCCTGCATGGGTGGTCTCGAAAGCGAATACGTACGCCCGAATGTCGGGCAAGACACCATTTATCATTTATCAAGGCGCATGGAGCATCCTACAACGAGACTTCGAAAGGGATATCATTCCCATGGCTAGGAACGAAGGTACATTTCTTTTATCTTTCGGTTTCACTAGTCTCTGATCCCGCATCGACATATCTCAGGAATGGCATTAGCTCCTTGGAACGTTCTTGCTGCTGGAAAGATTCGGTCAGACGCCGAAGAGCAGCAAAGGCGCGAGACAGGCGAGAAAGGTACGTTTTCCACTAACGCGACTTGTTCATCCTCATAATCTCCTCCTTTACTAGGTCGAATGATGGGCGGGGGTGAGTGGGAACGTACAGAAGATCAACGTAAGGTCTGCCAGGCACTCGAGAAGGTCGCCAGTGAAGTAGGTGCGAAATCCATTGGCGCAGGTATGCTCCCCTTTCAATTGTGTAGTCCGATCATCGAACTGAATTACCCCTCCGCAGTGGCAATTGCGTATGTTCTCCAGAAAACGCCCTATGTTTTCCCCATCATCGGTGGTCGCAAAGTGGAACATCTCCACGCAAATATCGAGGCCCTTAATGTCGCCCTTTCGCCCGAACAAATTTCTTACCTGGAAGGGATTTTACCGTTTGATATAGGATTCCCGTACAACACATTCGTGAGCTCCTTTTTGGGTATCTATTCTACCTGTTTCTCATTCTCATCTATGTTCTTGCGATAGGGCGACGCAACCGAATACAATTGGTTGTTCAAATCCGCTGGGCACTTCGATAAGTGGCCCGTGGCTCAGGCCATCCGACCAAGCACCAATTGATTGATGTAGTACTTGATGTTTGAAGAGTCGGGATCTTACTTGAGGAAATTCCATCTATCTGAATCTCGTAGAATGTGAATAGAAGGAAATCGTTTGTTCGAGATACTGTGCCCTGTTTTACTGTGTCCTGTTTTACTGTGTCCTATTTTCAATGATCGTTTCTGATTGACAAAAATCGTACTTCATGGGCAATCTCTACCTACATCATAATCCGACGATGCAGGAGTTTGAAGCCTCAATATTCGTGTTGTGCTGCGAGTAAGTATCCCTGCTCACAGTGAACCTGCTGGGCCTGGGCCTTGAATCGGCTGTGGGTGGATCGCTTATTCAGCATCCTGAAGGAGGGGGGTAGACGCTGGTAATTAAATGGTGGCCGAAGTTCACGGAACCAACCTTGTATCGGTCCTTTCGAGTCCCATTATCTGTTCACTCTTTCGTTTTCAATCACAATACGAAAATGCCCTTTAAACTCATACGACTACAATCTTCAACTTGTGCTCTCTTAAAACCATGCATACGAAGGAGCGCATCGAAGGAGCGCAATGTGGCGTAGTAGGATAACTTCAAGTATAGTGAGTGAATCGTTATTAAACCGATATTGGATACTCACGACCAGTCTCTCAGACCCACACTTGTGTAGCATGACCAACGATCCTGGTTGTTCAGGATCTAAGTTAATACCATTCATCGATGCTCTCACTGTCATACATGCCAGAACCTCTCATGAGAAGTGAACAGATTTGAATCCGACCCTTCGGTCTCATGTCTTCATTTTCACACCATCGACTCTCATCGAAGTCTCAGTCATCCCCGACTCGGGACCATAAATGCAGTCATGGGTTCAGCAAAATCACAGATGAGCCAGGTTCTCTTTGTCCTCGTCATGGATAACGAGAGGATGGTTTGTCTTCAATTTTCATATCTCTATGGGTGCAATCGTGGACATGATGACTCTCGTTGCTATATATAAAGCAGAGGGATCTTCTGAAGATCACAGTACGCACCCTCACTTCTTCTGATTCTCTCCTTGTCCTTCGTAGGCTTCCTGAACCTATAGCACAAGATGTCACTTTGGACGCAACCCCCTGAACCCGCTACGAAGCTTGGCCGCCATAGACAATTGTGCCCCAATGCAGGTATCCATGTGTCGCCAATCTGTCTTGGTGCTATGAGCGTGGGCGATAAGTGGGCAGACTTGGGAATGGGTGCGATGGATAAGGAAAGTAGCTTCAAGCTTCTGGATGCCTTTTACGATGCTGGGGGCAACTTCATCGACACCGCGAATAGCTAGTACGCGTCACTTTTCCCTACTCGGACCGAGCAGATTATTGACTGTCCAATTATAGCCAGGAAGAATCGTCTGAGGAGTTCCTCGGTGAATGGATGGAGAAGCGCGGTATACGTGACCAGATTGTGATCGCTACCAAGGTTGGGATTTACTATCGACACGGAATTATTTAATTTCGTTGACCTATCATTTACACTACCTTAGTACACGACGAATTACAAGCGATCGGCCACCGACATTCCACAGAAGACACATTACACTGGTAATAACATCAAGTCAATGCATATCTCAGTCGAAGCCTCTCTCAAGAAACTCAAAACTGATTACATTGATATACTCTACGTTCATTGGTGGGATTATGCCACAAGTATTGAGGAGGTTATGAATGGCCTCCATCATCTCGTCACACAAGGAAAGGTTCTATATCTCGTGGGTTCCTTTCTATTCTTCCGACCGCCCTCGGAATTCAATATTCGATTCAGGGTGTCTCAGATACGCCTGCTTGGATTGTCTCCAAAGCGAATACCTACGCACGAATGTCAGGAAAGACACCGTTCATAATCTATCAAGGTGCCTGGAGTGTCCTACAGAGAGACTTCGAGCGGGACATTATCCCTATGGCGAGGAGCGAAGGTTGGTACTTGGTCCACGGGATTCATTGCTCCTCATTTTTTTAATCTGGCCTGAACAGGAATGGCATTGGCTCCTTGGAACGTCTTGGCCGGTGGAAAGATACGTACTGATGCCGAAGAGGAGCAGAGGCGCGAGACGGGTGAAAAAGGTGCGCCCTATTCTCGTGACGATTTCCTCAGAAATTAACCATCGGAAAAGGTCGAACGCTCAGCGGACGTCCTTGGGAACGCACAGAGGATCAACGCAAGGTCTGTCAAGCATTGGAGAAGGTTGCCAGTGAAGTTGGGACAAAGTCCATCAGCGCCGGTATGTGACTGTGGTACTCAGTCTTACCTTTGATCCTAAATGGTAATCCTTCCTCTTTGATAGTGGCCATTGCTTATGTTCTCCAGAAGACGCCATACGTTTTCCCGATTATAGGTGGTCGCAAGGTAGAACATCTGCATGCAAACATTGAAGCCCTTAGTATCGCTCTATCTCCGGAGCAAATCTCCTACTTGGAGGGAATTCTCCCTTTCGACATTGGTTTCCCAATCAACTTCTTTGTAAGCAACCATTTCAGTGTTGATGTACTCACCATACTCAGATTTCACCGTGAAATGATAGGGAGACGGCTCTCAGTACAATGCCTTGTTCAAGTCCGCGGGGCATTTTGATAAGTGGCCCGTAGCCCAAGCCATCCGTCCAAGCCCTGTCTAATGGCACCGCATTCTGGGGTAGTAGAGGAGTCAACTCCAGAGGGAGTCATTGTAGAATATGAATATGAGCTGCAATCGATTGTTTTTGTTCGCGATTACAATTTCCCGATACATTGAATGAGAATAAAAGACAATTTGTTGCCGTGACGGTTGTGAGGAGCGCCTTTGTTGAGGAAAGGTGGCTGAGTGGGGTCAAGTCTTGACTCAAGCGGCAATGTCCCTGACAATTGCTGTGCAACAGGGCCAGGGCGGCAGTGCTCATACCCCCACCTTCCAAAGTGAAAGGCTCTTATAGATGAGTGAGACCCCCATCGCGCTTCCTGGTCTTCCATACATTGACATTGCCTCCAGATCTGCAGAATGGCACGCAAGTTTAATCCGTTCAGCTTCAAGTACATCCGCCAACGACTGCGGAAGTCACTCCTTCTCTTCCAATCACAGCCAATCGCTTCGCAACCTGGAGGAGATTCTCCAGCACAGAGATTGCCACCAGAGATCCTCATCATCATTCTTTCACCCCTTGCTGAACCCATCTTCGTTTCCGCCCTCTCGTATTCGGGTCTTCTCTTCCCCACGTTTACAGAAGAGCAAGTCAATGTTCCAAAGCCGGACAAGGCGCTCAAGGATCTTCTGAACGCTCTACGCGTGTGTAGGGCGTGGAACCTTGCAGGTACCCGGCTCCTGTACTCCTCGCCATACCTGACGTCGCAGAAACGTGTCCGCCTCTTCAATCGCTCATTGCAGAGCAACCCTTCTCTCGGCAACCTCGTGGATCAAGTCTTTATCCTTCAGCGTTTGTTTGGAGATAAACCATGGTTCCCAACAACACGAGACCCTCGAAAGGATTCAGAGCGGAAAGATATGATGGCGTCTCTGCGGCGGTGTCCAGGGGTGAAGAAGATGACTATCACCGCTTTCCATAACCAACAAAACCCTATCTTCTGGCCTTGGGATGACTCCTTCCTTGAGGAGACGACATTGGGGAGTCATCTTCAAGAACTCGCTGTCTACGGCGACGCGTTGCCAACACCGAAGTCGACTCCACTAGATCCGATGGGCAGACTATCACTCCCTTGCCTCGAAATACTCTCTCTCAGCCAACTATCACTCGAATCCAATCACGAATTCCCCAAACTTCCCAAACTTCATACTCTGCGGATATCATACCCCCATAAATGTGGCCCTCCCGAGAAGTGGCAACTTCGAATAGACGCGAGCCGGTTTCCGTCATTACAAAAGTTAACGCTGAACGAGATCAATGCGCCCATCATCATTGACGAAGAGATCCTGCCACAGCTCAATCAGCTTCTTTTGTTCGGGAAGGAGGAGAATGATATATTCAAGAAGTGGGGACATACGGCTTCGTTGGAAGGAGTGAGGGATTTAACGATGGATCTTAGTCGGTATCTCCCTGGACAGTTCAAGCCGACCAAGTTCCCGAAACAGATGGAGTCCTTGACGTTGTTCTTCAGTTACAAGTCGGATCGAGCGAGTAACGCGTATCTCGTCAAGGCGTATGCCTTGGACGACCTCAATGAGGTCTTCGCTGCCGCCACCAAGGACTGCGCGAAACTGAAGGACGTATCCATCATGTGTCGAGGATTTGATGATTTGGATGCAAAGGAATTCGACGAGCTCGTGGTCAAATTACGGACAATCTGCGAGATGAAGGAGATTTCTCTCAAGGCTAACTACTATGGACTGGATGATTATCTCGATTTTTGGTTTCGGTACTAGGTGTTTTGACGGCAGACACGATGGGCGACTAACGGAGAATGTACAAAATGGACAATGTTTTCAACTGCTGTATCACTATATATCCCATGCTACATCTATATGGTATCCATGTTCCGAAGAACCTTTTTTCTTTCGTTTGACGCATACCTCCTCTCGGACCAGAAAGCATGTATCTTACCCTCCTTCGATACATGCTATAATCATTCTGGGGCCCTGGTCGCGTAGCAGGTTTGTTGTTATGTCTGGAAGGGATCCCTCACAAGCATAGCATCTCCAAAGACCAAGAGTCGTCCTAAAACCATTCACAGTATATAAGTGGGTAACCACAAAACCAGCACCGAAACCATACCTCGATCACAACCAAATAATCCTCTGCAACTCCAACCCTTTGCGTAGCAGAGACCGGAAGCGAAGTAACGATCCTCCGATAAGGAACAGAAGTCGTAATCGGTCGTTTAAAAAACGGCAAATCCGCAATAGAACTCCCAGAAACGATCTTGACAAGAGGATTCTCCATCAACTCCGAATCCGAAGTATGTCGCAACGCGAACCGATTAAAATCATTCACGACCGCAAATCCATTCTCAATCGTCACATAACGCATCCCAGTAGCAGAAGAATCGGCAGTTTGACCTTCGGATGTCGATGGTCGTTCCGTCATCAGCCGGGTATTGCGCGGTCCCCATTCTTCCCATGGGACGTCTGTATGCAGGTAAGGAATGGATGTGGATTGAACAAGAGCGCGTTCCAAGCACCAGCTGGGGAGGATGAGGGTACGCTGAAGGTTTTCGTCTTCAAAGTTTATACTGAATTCGATGACGAATATTCTGTCTGTTTGGGAGGCGTGGAAAGGCAGGGTTAACCTTCCGGGGGATGTTGCCGAACGTTGACAATTCGATCCTATGGCGGCGCTGTACCAGGATACCCTATCTGAGAATTCTGGGAGAAGGAGATGAGTTGGCTCCTCGTAATGTGAGGTGAAGTCCAAAATGGATAGCCGGATGGCTCGTATGTCTGGTGGTGTCGTTGCAATCATTATTCGGTTGGCGTCGAGGACACAAAATGCGGTGATGTGTTGGTTGTGTCTTGACTGCCGCATTCGTGCTCAGATCAGGACAAAGTAGAAGGCCAATGTGTGTCCACGTACCAGAAGTACATATCCCGTCCTCCAATTTGCAACACATAAGACCTCATAGTATCTCCCCAACTCATGGTCGGTATAAGTGCATAAGACAGTCACCTTGGTTTCGAATACGCTGTATTCGAGATGTAAATGGTCTAAATCGGCACCAGGCGGTGCAGGAATATAGAATTCACTGTTATGCGCAGAAGGATGTCTTGCCCCAGTACTCATTGACAGTATGCGAACCCGGAACCTAATCCCACAATGATGAATGCAAAAGACAACACAAGAAACGACCATACGTACCTTCCTTGCTGTAATTGAAAAGTAATGAGTAGGTCCTGACGTGGATCAAGAGCAATAAAGTCTTGCCAATCCAACCATAACTCCCAAACCCGCTTAGGGGTATTCCGCGTCGCAGAAGCAAACTGGGTGAACTCCAGGTTTCCTTGTCGCATGAGAACAAGACTCCCGGTCTGCATATCCCAACTCTTCTCGTCGCCCCTAAATTGCACCTTGTTGCGCGACAATAACATAGGGTGCAGGGTGTCCCTCAACGCCTTGTATCTCCGAAGTTGCCTTCTCTTTTCAGAGGCTGTGAGACCACTCGATCCGTCATCTTCTGATCCAGCGAGGACAAGTTCCACTCCGTATTGCAGGCTGCACGATTCGTCTATGAACGCACGAAAATCCCGCGTAAGCTGGGTCTTTGTCAGAGGACATGACTTGACTACAGGGGGGCACTGGAGGAATATCTTACCTCTCTGCATCTGAGGAGATCAGGTACCGGAAGATGCGCCAGAGTTTGCAATAGCAAATCACTCGACAGCTTGCTGACACCGCATTCCGTGCTTCTTGAGGCCATCTTGACTTGCAATATACGCGATTTGAATTAAACGACGACGACTCCGGTGCGGAAATGCAGCAGGACAGACAATTGCTGAATTGCTGTAAGAGAGGCGATGAGGAGGTGACACAGGGTGACGCGGGGCCAAAACCAGGGTGCAAGGACACACGCACCACCACATTTGCGTTCAAGGTGGTTTTGTTCACCCCCAGGTTCTGGTTCTTGGAAGGCGTTGATACCATGACGTTGATGGAGCATGGCGACCTGATGTTGTTCCAACCAGTGCTGAAACCTTTAGCTCATAAAGACCGAACAACGTAATCGAAAGGCTGTTCGTCGGTCAGAGTTGGCGGATGAGCAAGAGCCGACTGGGACGCAAATTAACGGGATGGCTTTTACTCCTTGTTTTGCAGGCGTCATGAAAATGTTGGGAGCTCTCGACAGTGTCCACCTGAACATGATTCGGCGCCTTGAGACACTGACCTGGGCAATATCTCTCGGAGGTTTTGGAGGGAATTTTGATCTTCAAGAAGCAATCGCCGTCCATGTCAGTGGATATTGTTTGAAACGGATCCCATTTGAAAGGCAGTACCAAGCGTTGCAACGCCAACAGGAGTAACAGCACAGCAAAACATTGTAAAAGTGATAATTTGAGCCGTCCTTGACGATGGATCAACCCAATTTTGATCCGTCGATCATGATCAAATTCTATCAACCGAATCTGACCGAGGGTCACCCTAACCCCACCTCCTCATCATTCCTCAAAGGTCCACCAGTCGGAACCAGGATCAGATCTTATGTTGCTTCTCATTCCATATCATGATTTTCCTGAACTTCTCGATGATCTACAACAGCCAAGTCGAACTCAAATACACTGACTTGTCGGATTGCGGCGCGACACTTTCTTTCAAGGGGAAACAATAATTGGACTTGAGCAAAATCATGGATATATATTCAAGTCGCTGAGTAACAACATTGACTACTGGAACGTGCTATTCCAAAGCCCGAGGCTATACTTACCATTCCAATCGACCCTACATGAAATGAATCAACGTTCGATTAAGGGGGGCAGAAAGTGACGGTGTAGTCTGCGTTGGAGCTGGTTGGGCAGGTCCACAAGGCGGTTCCGCTGGACTCGTCGTAAGCATAAGCGTACGAGTTCGGGCAGTTGTTTTCTATTAGAGTGGTCAGGAAACATGTGACAGCACCAGAACATCAGATAACGCACTGAAGTAGGAGTAATATTGGACGCCAGAAGCAGGGCAGGTAGCTGGGGTATTGTGAGAACCACTGCAGCAGTTAGCAGAGTTGGCTGGGAGGTGCAACGACACATGAGATTTTGGTTCAGGTTGATTGTGATAAGAACGTACTTGGGTTGCTATCAACCAAACAAGCACTCTTGCAACCAACAGGGAAGCCAGAGGAGTCGTATGGTCCCTTGAGAGCAGCGGGGCCTGCGGAAGTCGGTTAATAATATTTCAAGACGTAAACAAAGGGAATGGACGTACAGTTGGGGCCGAGATCGACCGGGCAGTCGGCCTTGTGGCATCCCTTGTTGTTGGTGATACTCATGGGAAGATTGTAGCCGTCAACGAGGGAGACTTCACCAACGAGATTTAGCATAATGAAACACACTGGACCGTAGAGCACTCACCATCATAGAAATCCTTGCCTCCGTCTCCGGACAAGGTGAACTCAGCGAGGGTAACAGGAGGAACACCCTAAAACAGACGCTGTGAGTTCCCAAGGGATTATACAACGAGACATGACGTCATACCGTTCCGGTGCGAGCATCACAAACCAGGCCACCGTTGCAACCACCGCTGCTACATTGAGTGGCGGGGTTGGGGTCGTTGAAGTTACAGTTACGACGAGCCTAGGGATTGAAGCCTCAGTACAATCAGGCATCGACATAGATGGGAAAATCGGGCGCACCCAGATACGACCGGCTTTCCAGTTGTTGGGCACAGAGAAGGTAACATGGGTATAAGCATCAGCTTTCCATCTGTTTCCGAAATCATCAGTGTTATGCAGAGTCAGTCATATCACAAACTGCGTACCCAGTGGTGTAGGATGGTTTGGCGCTTCCAACGTTCAAGTCTGTGAACATCTGCGATGGTTGTCAGAAACGATGATGCAACACTAGCAAAATCAATACACACAGCAGGCCTGATCACAACAAAACGTCAGAACTCATTCCGAGCGGATCGACGGTAACAACAAATAATGCTTACCAGATGGTGAACGGGCAGCCATTGTAGACCGTGAAAGTACGAGCAGACGCGGCAGTCGCGATAGCGAGAGGAATAAGAACAGAGAGGGACTTCATATCTCCGATAACTTTTTGGTGTAAGTAAGGGGATGAGGAACCTGAACCACGCTGGCTCAACTGCTTTTATACTCTCGAGAGTCAGAACCCCTCACCGGGCTCGTCCTGACCAGTTCGTGTTGTGTCCTTGGCATCGTGGTCAGGCTCAAAGGATAACAATCAACCATGCAGAGCAGTATCATCTGACGAGAGATACGATGACACTGCAGGGCCGTAACAAGCACCTCGAATCTCCTAGTGATCTCATCGGCAAAGACGAAGCTGTACAGGGCATCTCAGTTGTTGAACGCTTCAGCCATTTCACTCACAGGCCAAGTCTATCGGGATGAATGCTGATTGGTGACCTCATGTGTTTCCGGTGGTCGAGGTCTGCATGCTACTCTGTGGGAACAAACAAGGTACATGTGCTCAGCGTCGGTCAATACGAATAGGCCCCAAACACTTCACATACCATATATACTTCTGGAGTTTTTCAACAGTCGCCATCACGATCACACGGCCACGATCGAGATTGTAACCGGGACCTGCACACGGTGGACACAAACGATCCTCGACTAACCTTTCCGACCTCCCTTTCGTACCACCGGACAAACAGAAGGGAATGCCGATCATGAGTACTGGCTTCGGATGAGCAAAAGAAGGTATGTTGTCCATGAGGATCCCCAGCAAAAGTCCGATCACCGCAGGATGGGAGGGCATGGACCCATGACTACGGTAATAATTGTGATCACTGCTGCATCAACTTCCCAACTCGCGCTGGTGGAGGCTATCGGCCCAAGCACTGAAAGGAAACAACCGTTACCATTGGAATCCAGGAGAGAGGGCGGGACCGCAGTACCTAGCCATTTTATTTCCTTCCATGTGGCCCCCAGGATCGTCGGGTACCATTGAGGTCAAATTGTAGGACGTTTGATATATGGTTGCACCCTCTAGGATTCTCACAACGTCTAAACGAAAATAGCTCAAACAGACCTGGACGCGTTGGAATCTGACCACTGATCAATGCCTTGGCGATTTGGGGAGGCATCGCCGTGTAATTGGGAAATGGGGGTAAATTCAAGGCTTCAGGGGATAGATACTGTGATGCTGAATCATGATGATCCTGCTGGTGGGAACGACAAGTTATCAACAGATTAAATCAACCAACGTGCAAACCCCCTCCCATGCGATCCACTTCCGTTCCAATAATCCCCAGATTGACCAGGAGATTCTCCTCTTGCTCAGTGAGCTCCGAGTATGCTTCCAATTCCTCATAGTCTTCTGGAGATAACGACTTGCATAAAGTGCCTTCAGGGGGTAGAGTACCACTTCGCATATACTCCTGAACGAAACGTGCGGTGCAGAAGGAGGGCAGCGCAAACGTTCCGCGCTGGAGGGCGTGAGATTCATCAGTTAGTCCATCTTCCGTCGTTCTGTGAATGATGAAAGGGTCCAAAACGTACCCCTGGAGTGTCCTGTACCAACAACCTTGACGAATTCCCCAAAGCTGTAGCTAGATTCTTTCCAACAGATAAAGGAGTCATAGGGTCGGCCTGGTCATACATCGTCCACCGTTAACGTCGGAGCAAGAGGGTACTCGGAAATCCTCACCGTGTTGCCAAGAATCAGAATGGGGTTTCGAAGAGTGTGGTTCCAAGGCCCCTCAAACCGCTCAACAGGACGGTCGAGCCAATACTGACAGCCGGAGTCTGGCCTCGACACCATTGTGTCGAGAACAAAATGCGACACATTGTGGTACGTCTCTAAAACCTCTTCCACTACCTCGTCAACATTTGGGGCGGGAACCCACCGTTTGTCGTTACAGGCAAACACGGATCTTTCTAAGTCTCGGTAACGTTTCCTATGACTTTCGACCATGCAACGTGCGTAGCGGCCATAATCTAAACAAAAAATAAGGTATGTGAATTTCCAAGAACATCGAGTGATATATCTTACCAGGGTCAATTGTCTTGAAGCCCGGGAATGGAAAGGTGGGAACGGCAGAATGAATATCAATGGGACACCCGTTTGCGACTGAGGGCTCGGGATACCACTCTTCAATCGGTTCGTACCAAGGGTCATATGGTTCAGGAAGGAAACGTGACAGGTAGCCGTTCATCACGCTAGTTCCTTCCCCATTCAGCGCATCCGAGAAGCAATCGTATGCTCCGAACCACGACGATGGAGACTCCAATGCCAAGAGGAGGAGCTCTGGAACAAGTGCTATCAGACTAACACGTAAGTGCAAAGCTTGGGAGACATACTCCGTGCGCGGCCAGAAGTGAGGAAACCAGGTCGAACTGCTCGGGGAACAGCGAGAGGCTCTGCAGCTAGGCGGTCGAACAAGCTGTCTAGCCGTGCCCTGATCAAAGCGGGGTCTTCACCAGCGAACTTTGCGAGCTCGCAAGATTTCTGTACAAGAGAAATCTGAGGATATATAGGTTGGAAAAATCTAACAAACCTACCCTTGAGCAACGCGAGAGGAAGAGATCATATGTTGCCTCTACGGCTGCCAAATGTTTCCGATGAGAGAGATGGGGCTGTTCGTCTGAATCATTGGTCAGACAGGGATACCACTTGCACCGAAGGGCACTGACTTGTCCACGCCTCAACATCTGCAACACCGTCCAACACGATTCGGCCAACGCGATCCGGGAACCTAGAACTAGGTAAGCCTCAGAACGAAGAAACCCTTGTTTGAGCTCACATATTAATCAAGTATTGTCCAACAATCGAACCATAGCCTCCACCAAAGAAGTTACTAGAACCGCGAGCGTGAGACTTTGCAGCTTCACACAAAGGGATCACTTACATTGGTGCATCTTTGCCATCCAAATAGGTGGCAATAAACTCAAAGTCCCGTGCTACAGCTGTGGTACTCAAGTACCTCAGGTCTTTACCCATTTCTCTCTCGCAGACTTCGAATTGCGCCCTGTATATCTTGTTGGCTTCTTCCAATTGAGACCGGAGCAGCAAGCGAGCTTCTGCAAGAGATTGGTCGGATCCGATCTCCAGCCCCTTCTCTAGTACCGTATTGCGTATGAAAACTTGGTGAGGGAAATCCTGAGAGAAACATCGCACACGTGGCCTAGGTGGATATATCAGCCTTTCCTCCAGATGTGTCGACTACGTACAACTCACTCGGAATCTCCAAGTCCACGAGGATCAATGGCGACGATATCATAGTCCTCCCCGAGCTAACCAACAGTGAGCATCGAATGAATGAAGGGGCATCGAATGAGCTCACGATACTGTGCAGCCATGATGATTGGTCCAGGACCATATCTTTGATAGAGCCACCGATACCACCATGCATGAAGAAGAGTGTACCCTTTTTCGGCTTCTGAGTTGCAGGAATACGAGCCACGCTCAGAGAATAGGTGCTATTTGAGGTTTCACTTGTATAATCCTTCGGGACACTAGCATACAATGAGTAAACGCCGTTTCTCTCGATATGGGGAAGTTGATTCAATTACTCGACATAACCGCACTGGGTTCCTAAAGGGAATCGATCTTCGTCGCAAGGGCCCCATTCAAACGGGCCATCAGTTATTATCGGCGAATTGTCGAAAAGATGGTTCAGAGAAATGGTGAGGTAGAATATAGTCGACGGGGCTTGCAATATCAGAATGGTCAGACCAATGCAGATGATGATGAGTTGGCGACTTGTGAAGAAACGCGGTTGCTGTTCCAAGGCTGGCGCGTCTTCCTTTGGTTCCTCGTCGGCCTTCTCATCATCGTATGGTACGTTCTGACCGAGGTCCGGGATTGGGATATCAGGTTCTTCATGCATCGTTTCGTGTGTCCGCCGCCGTCAGAAGAAGGGGAGGGAGGGAAAGAAGAGCGGGGTTTCACCCTCCCTACTTGATATTGTCGAATGACTCTGTCAGTGGCCCACTGTCGGTCCCTACGAGCAGCTAAGCCATAAGTGTGTTGTGCCTGTTCCTGGCACCGTCTGGATCGCCGTCAGCAGGCTCATTATCCCGACGACGTGGCGGGAGCGGGCGAAGTGCCAAGAAGACAAGAAGAAACAAGCGTCGCGGCACAGCCACAGAAAGGTCGGCCTTGAAAATAAAGTCTGCCTCTGGGAGATCAAGGCACAGAAAAGGCTCAGATTCACGTCTAACTCGAGGCAATCGATCTCCAGTCCTCCCCGATTTTCTACTCTGTTCCCCGAAGCACAGCATGATGGGCATGACCCTGAAGACGACATCCCCGGACATGCTGACGCCTTTTTTCGACCCAGTCGTCGAGCTCCATCAAAACGGATCTGTGATTTAACTCTGCCAATCATATACGAACCGGGGTTCACGGCGAGGATGAGGATACATCAGCGTGGGGAAAGAGAATAAGATTGGTTTGCATAATCAACATAAAACCCAAAGCTGCATAATGGTGCATACGACTTCTTCTGTTGTAACAACACTACTCGAACAGTCTATAACGAACAACTCCAGAGATTCTACTAATGATACAAGGCTACCCCCAGGGTGAGGCAAAAGATTTCCAGGTACAAGAACGAATGGGAGAATAAGTTAATCGAAGAACGTTATGTGAGATGATTTGCCAATTCGCGTCGATGTGTCGAAAATATACAGAGTGTAATGAACGATCCGATGAAGAACCCAGTCATAAAACACGAAGCTGTACGGGCCAGTACTTCGCTGAACATGGATGTCTCATTCGGGTCAGCAGGAACGGGGGTTTCTTTGGTAACACGTGAAGGAGAAACTCCGGAAATTGGAGAAGATGGTATTTCGGGTTTCGCGATGATGGGAGTGGGAGTGGGAAGTGCTGATACAGTTGATGGAGATGGTGGGACTTCTTTGGCGGGAGAAGGGGGAGATGGGAGATCGTTATCGGTTTGGATTGACTTGGAGGCCATGACACTGAGGCTCAGCGTAGAAGTGGTTGAGGCCGTACCCCAATCGTCGGACTTGACAGTAGGCGACCCGGGCATGGACGAGGATGGTGATTGGCATGGCGGTGTGAGCAAAGGAGCCATCATTCGTTCTCTGGCCTTCCTTTCGTAGGCTTGAGCAAGCTGCTCCAGTCCGCCGACGATCTCCTGCATCCTCGAAGCATCTGTCGAAGTGCGGATCCTCTTCGTCTCTCTCATCTCCTCGCCAACGACATGAACGATGCACTTGACCAGGTCTCTTATCTCGGGATGCTCGCGGGCCCACCATTGGCCTGGCCAGCAAGCAATGACGTATGCGAGATCACAAACATTCGCAGACGCCATTGAGAAATCCTCCGTGACTCGTTTATGGATGTATGGCCGGAGAAGACATATTGCCAGGCGAACGGATCCGGCAGTTGTGTCTCGGAGGCGCCTATCGATGGGATTGCGCAGGAATCGGTCGGACATTGTCTGGCAGAACTGACGGTAGCTCAATTTCTTGTTCGTGTAGTCCCAAGCAAGCCTCCCCAGCGGCGTGCACTTGACATCGGGGGAGTCAGGCTCTAAGAAGTAAGACGGGAGTCTGCTAACGACTTTGAGGATAGGAATGGACGCGAGTACTGCGGAGCCTGGGATATGTCCCCATACGAGCACGTCTTGAGCCTCTGTGGCGAATCGGTGCCATTTCCAATGGTCCTTATGGCGACTTTACAATTCCATCGCCGAGTCAGCATGGGGACATGAAGTCGAAATGCAAAACGGGATCCTTACTCTTTAGGAGAACCCTTCATCAAGAGCTCTGCAGCAGTGACTGCACGATCGGCTACCGCACGGGCATCGATAACGGCAATCTCGACGTCGTGCTTCACATTGAAGTGGTACCGTCTGATGCCCTCCCAGACAGCCCAAGCAAAGCTGAACGACGTCGAAACATAAGGAGAAGTCGATCTCGTTGTCCAGTCCATATGTCGTACGACATCTGCATACGTCGCTTCCGACAGCTTGGTCGAAGGAGGTGCAAAGGGGATCTCTGAACAAAATGTCGATGAGGATAAATCATCATTGTATTTGCCTCCGAGGAAAAGCGGATCCGTGCTATCACGGTCTTGCGGTTGCGATTTGGGTGTATGTACTCGGAAAAGGAATGGGTTTCCGTTGACCAAGTTCGCGAATGCTACCTCTGTACCAAATCCGCATTGTGGCAAGGCATTCGGCTGCTTGGATGTGGGAGCCTCTTGTTGTGCGCCAGCGCTCATTGTGAAAAGAGGAGGATGAAGAAAGAGAAGAGGATCGGTAGAGGTGATGGTGGAAGTAGATATGGAAAGAGTGGGCGAAATGTCGCTTGCATATGTCAGTACCTGTCTATTATGGGCTTCTCGACATGCGACATGCCGAACCAATGCTGTGATAGTTCACCCGAAAGTTAAAGCAGGGTGTACATGTGTTCCAGGTGAGGCTTTCATACTTCTCGCATAATTGCACGGAAGGAGAATTCTAGGGTTCATTCCAGACATGACCGGAACGGAGGCCAGATAGCCTATCGAATTGCCTCGATGTGGAACGGCACTTGAGGTCATGAGAATCCCCACCTTCTTGCCCCAAAACGAACCCTTGCAATCAGCGCGCTGCGTGAATGGCGATGCGTGATGCTCACCACGAGCCCTGGACATTGGGCTTGAGAAAGCGGGAGAAACGTGGTTTAAACCCAATCTGAGCAACACGTTTTTGGTCGACGAGATCAAGTGACCGCACAGAGGCGGGCGGCGACGTCAGTGTGGGCACCCGGTTTGTAGGTCCGTTTCTCCGATCTCTTCGAAGAAGGCGAAGCTACATGATGGTGAGGACTTCGTTTGCCAGCGAGCACTTTGTCCCAAGAAGACTGTTTGAGAGCAAGGGCGGTAAGGTCGGTATAGTGTTGATACGAAAGCTAGCCAAGGTCCACTTAGCTGTTGTTGGTGTGCTCTCCTCGTTGCGTCACTTGGTTTCAGAAAGCTGCGAGGACATGAGAAAGCGTGTGAGGGCAACGGGTCGTGTGGAACTCGGATAGCACGCCAAACACGCGTGTTCCTGGTCAAGGGGAAAAAGCGGTCATCATCAGATTCGATGCGTCAGCATCCTCCCACCTAAATGAGGAAGGAGATGTTCTTGGACTTCCACTCCCATGATCTGGCACAGAATTTGACTCTCTCCAGGTTCGTGGGCGGGCGAAGTCTCCCAACAATGTCTGAGAGACTTATATCGTGCTTCTGTGCACTTTATCGTTCTGATTCAAGTTACCGCGAGTGCCTAAACATCAATCAGAATAGCGCCTACCCCACACAAGAACCATGGCATGACTTCAAGTAACTTGGGAGCATAATACGCCCAGCGACTCTTGTCGGTCCGCTGTTGGTCTTCCATGATCATGTCCGACGTCGTAGCGCTGTAAACACAAAGTTCACGACCGGAGAGGAAAACTTGAACACTAACCCGTACGAGATCCTTGTCGTGACCTCTACCCTCACTCCAAGATGAAACCTCCTGTCGGGTTCTCCTCGGGTCCTTGTAGCGTCCTTGTCCGGGATGAACGGAAATGTGTTCAGCCTTTATACTGGTCGACAGAATCTTGCGCAATGGACGAATTGCATGTGCAAGAGAGCTGAAAACGGTGAGATTTCTTCACACACCTTTCAGGAAACCCATCCGATCTCTCACAAAGTTTCGGGTTTGCATCTATGTTCTATGTTCTGTTGACAGGTTACACAAGTGATATACTAGGTCCAGGTGAACTTTTAAGTGGTGCCATGGTACCCAATCTGCTTCCTTGGGTAAGCAGACAAAGCTCCAGGCCCCGGTAATGAGAGCCATCTGACATGTCACGTTGCATTCTCCATCACCCTAGAAAATCAATCGTTGGCTTGAATGACCGATGTTTAATCGTTTCCTCGATACTTCGACTTCACCGATCGAAGTTATCCTATTGTGGGGATTATGCGGATGCGAAGGATACCCAGTAAATAGGAGCCTTCTGCACACATGACGATGGATTCAACGCTTGTCACGATGGAGGAGGAATAGTCGTGTCGTATTCTTGCCAAGTATAACGCTCGTCTACTCTGACATGGCACAATCCAGCGCAGTTCGAAGCGCACGATTACTAAAAGACGTAAAACCGCATCAACACCGTCCAACACGGTCGTCTTCTTATGGTTACCCAGGATTCAACTCTTTCATGTATACACCACCACCGGGCCCACCCATGTGTGTGGCTTTCCCCTAATTAACCTTATAAAGTCGGAGCATCTGAAACCAACTATCGCCTCTCCCTTTCTCCTAATCAAACCTTCCCCTCGCGTCCCTAATCTCAGGGTACAATGCTTCACCCCACTCAAAGCACCGTTCGGATCCTTCGCAAAGCCCACCCCCAAAGCCTGAAAAACGTCTCGCGTACGAAATCGGCCTCAACTCTCGTATCGCTCTCGGCCGAATCTTCATCCCCAACGACACCCGAAATTCAAATTTTCGATATCTTCGACGTTCCGAGTCGTCTCGAAGAATCCAGAGACTTTCTTCATGTATATACCAGGTCATCAAGACCACCACTGGCCGAAGCTTCACTGACACCAAGACGACCCCCACGGGCACCATCTCCCCATAATGTCTCTCGGTCGATTATACCGCTACCTCCTCCGATAATATTTGATGGTCCAGCCCGTCCGACTCGGATGGACTTCGCACCCATTCGCACCCGAAGAGGCCGATCAATGTCGAGCACTGCTCGCACGTCCTCAAGCTCAAGCTCGAGCTCAAGGGCTGCATCGAAAGATCCCTGCACACTCCCTCCACCAGAGATCTTCGACGGGCCATCTCGTCCAAAGTCAAGGAGTGATCCTCGCAGAGATGGTCACGGTTCAGCCGCAGTAAGTCCGTTTCTAAACTCTATGCATTCCACCATGTACTGAACAAGACATTCCATTCCAAGGGTTCTGCCACATCGAAGCTTCTACTCTTAGCTGCTGGTGGCTCCGGAGCGGTGGCAATACTGTGTTATCGCCACTCACAGACATCCGAGGGAAAGAGTGATTGATCTTAATGTGAGTCTTGCGTGCTAAGGTACTGATCTTGTATGATTACTGACTCTTTGTGGAAAGTAAGATGACAGGGATCCCATCATTCTCGGGGATTTAACAAATCATCGATCACTGTGGGACGTGGTATACCTATACCTTGCGAGGTTAAACAAGAGAAGCATAGGAGACCTTTGTATGTAAAGTAGAGCCGATCGTGATGGACGTGCTGTCTTGCCTAAGTTACACTGGCATGTAGTCGCCTTAGCCTTGCGTCATCATCAAATCCAAAGCGATCCGACTCACCAAAGTATCCTCGACCAACGAGAACCCATCCATTACAATCCCAATACACGACGAAACACACACTGCCACTGTGTCATACAATAATTGCAAGGTTTGGATTCACATCTGAATCTGCCATTCAGCGGCTTTTGTGCGGTCTTCAAAAGTGGAGTAGTGGACGTTTGGCGATAACTCCGAATCGTCCTTCGGTCGATGAGAGCCCTCGCATGCTGAGAGTTTGCAGCACCGACGGGTCGTACGATGATAGATGATAGCCCGCATGAACGGACAGATGGTACTGAAGGAGAAATCAATCCCAGCCACCATCCATCAAGCCGACATCAAGGCAACCGCCAAATCGCATCTGACATCGAGCGTCTTCGACCTGGGGTATTGGGGTCGAAACTCCCACAGCACCAACTTCGATGAATAAGATGTGCACGAACCAAAAGAAGGGGGGTTTGATGAGGATTAATAATAATCGCCGAGGGTACATACACTATTCAGTCTTAACAGACATAAAGAAAAGAAAAGCGAGGATGTAAAAAGCAAAGACAAAGAAAGGAAAAAAAATCGAAGTTCGATAAACAAATGTATAAATCCCAAAGGAAAAGCCAAGAAGACCGGCACGTTATTCGACGTGGTCGGTCAAACGATCGAGCAACAGCGATCAGACGGGGGAATAAAGAAGGAACAAGACTAATCATGATCCATCAATTGGAGGTACAGCGTTCATTTTGGGGGGATTAGCAAGGGCAGGAGAATGTCTTCCGGAACCGACACTACCTACAGGCGGCAACCGCTGAAGAGGTACAGAATGAGAGGAAGGAGGGAAAATAGTTATGGGAGAAGAGGTCCGAGGGTTAGTAGAGTGGTTCATGGATCCTAATGGATTAACGGGTCCGCTACTTAGCTGTTCCCGCATTAAAGGTGATCTCATACTGAGCTGAGGTGGTGGGCTATGCCGGCGTAACTTTGCCATCTCAGGGCTCGTCAATTTGGAGGGACTGTTCGCAGAGAGAGGTAGCGCTTGTCCCGCACGTAGAGGAGAACGCATAGGCCCTCCCTCTCCGGCAGAAGGACTGAGAGGTGGCAACCTGATTCCGTTACTTCTCGGAGGAGAATGCATCGGTGTTCGCTGGGGCGGAAGCGGTGGTGTCATCGCTGCACGTGCCAACGGAGTATGCCGGTGAGAACTAGGACCTGCGGAATTAGGAGGGGGAAGGTTTGACGACGGTCCGAGCGAAGACGATGAACCAGGACGAGGCAACCCCTGTTCTTCAGTCCATGAACCTCGTCTCGAAGGTCCAATGGATCCAGGAGCGGTAGAAGCAGCGGGGGCATTCCGCGGCGACTGAGGGAAGCCTGACGCGGACTGTGAAGGGGTCATCATGAATGAACTCAAAGCCCGATCATGAGGTCCTGCAGGAGGGGGTCCTAATGGCCTACCACGTTCTCTGTATTCCATCTCTCCCATAGGCAAAGCAATAACTTGTTTGGAACCCTGTGCTGTCGGTACATCAATGACTTCCATGGGCGCGCCTGAGGGTGGTCGACGGGAATCCAAATCCCGTAACGGGCGAGGACTAAGACCTCCGGTGTTTCCACTCAACCCGTTCATCGGAGGGGGTCCATTGGGTGACTGCTGCTGATGGTTAGGACCTCCCGGTCCACTCGGAGGATGGTGGTGATGGTGAACATGGTGATGATGCGAGTGATGATGGTGCTGTCCAGCATGACCAGAAGTCGTCGAGGAATGATTATGTTGGTGGGGGAGCTGCAAAGGGGCGTGTCGATGTGGTAACCCGTGCTGCATATGGTACGGTCTATCCCCTTCACGATCACTCTCAATCTCACGATCTCTCCCATCGCGCAACTTCATGCCTTCGCTGATACGTTCTCGCCCAAGGTCCTTCTCCCTCTCTTGAATGCCGATCTCGGCTCCATTTAGCCTTTTGCCTTCTTTTGTTCCCCCTGAGTGTGGCATGGAACCGGACGTTCCTGGGACCATCCAACTTGGCGTTTTCGAGGTACTGGAAGAAGACGATGGGCCACCGGGCATGCCAGAACCCATTCCGTTGTGAAGGTATGGGACAGGTGGTGGCGAGATTGAACGTCGATTAAGGTGGAGAGGAACCGGTGGAGGGACCGGATTTGAGTACAGTTGCGCATGTAACGGAGGTGCTCCCGACGATGGTCGTCCAATCATTTCCATATCTAAGTGCACCTGGTGATGGGGTACATTGCCTATGGGGGCTGGTGGAGCGGAATGGTTTTGCATTCGATTTCCATGCCCGCTAGGACCAGGAAAACCAAGTTGTATTGGACCCTGCATCTGGTTTGCTTGTAGGTGCTGCATGGGAAGGCCAAAACGATTTAAAGGAGGGCCATCAATCATCGGAATGCCCATGTTGAAAGGCTCGAAGCCGTGGGGTGGGCCAGGTGGAGGTCCGAACATCGAGTTTGGGCCAAGCATCCCGGGCCTGATATCGAAGCCTCCAATTGGCCGACGTTGCTGACTGAGAAAATCAAGGTCGCGCATCATCTCCTCTGGAGATAGCGTGGAAAGATGGGGATAGGAAAGCGATCCTTGAACCTGACGGTGCTTGTGATTCAAGTTATCATCTGAGGAAGTGTCGTATGGGAGTAACTTGATGACCTCTCGCAATGTCTGGGGAACATGTATGCTGTGCGGAGCATTGGGGATGCGGCGAACTTGATACGATCTAGATTCAGTATCACGATGATTGAATCCAAGAGATGGCTCGTACTTGGTTGTGGACGATCAATAGCGCGGCGCTCCCTGTCCAATTTCCGTCGTCTCCGATTGGCCTCCGAGGCCATTTCAACTTGTAAAGTATCTCGAGCATTCTGCAAAGGGATTTACCAGGAACAAAACGCGTGATTAGAATGAGACTGGGTTGCATCACGTGCAAAAACGCGTCGCGCGTACCTTCCACCAACTCCATACACCGTCCTCGTCAAGTTTCCTTCGTTTCGTGATGTTTGCTACCTCGAATTCGCGCCTACGTGAAGCTAACTCCAAACGTTTATCCCTTCGTTTGGAAAGTTCCGAGTGGAGGTGAGATAGTTCAGGGTGGGTACCTTTTCGATGGTAGGGAATTCGGAGTGGGTGAATCGTCTCGATCATGCTGCTTTAGTGAACCGAGCCACTCACCTTCAGCGACAAGGGCTTCTTCCCAAGCGAGTCCTTCCATCTTTTCAACATACAATCGCTCTCTGAGGAGTGCAAACTTCAACTCGATCTGAGCTAACATGTCAAGGGCTTCGCTTCGGTGTGCGGGCTGCACATCTGACTCGAGTTCGAGCTCAGGTGAATCTACTTCAGCGTCATCAGGATCGGCATTATGATGATCCTCTGGGTCACCAGGAGGATCACCGTCTGCATCGTCTTCCAGCGCCAAATCTGCCTTCAATTTGCGTTTCGACCGATTTCGCGTGGTACGTGTGTTTCTGGGTTTTCGTACAACAGAAACGGGAACTTCGATAGGTGTCCTGGGAGTGGCTGCCTTTGTCTTTGGTTCGTGCTCTGACTCTGGATTGGGTGTGGGCGATCGAGATGCAGAGGGGGAGACACGGGGTGTTGCAGACACCGCGGATGCAGAGGCGGAAGGGGATGGAGGATCTACAACTTCTGAGCCCGCCATTATTGACGATGCAGCTACGACGGCGGCAACGGGTGAAGGTTGTACGGGGGGAGGGTTTGGAATATCTACCTCCATGGGGGTAACTGTAGGATCTGTATCAATGGTGGCCGTAGAAACGTCAAGAGGTGCAGTATTTAAGGTGGTGACGGGTGTTGGGATTATGGGGGTTGTTGTGACCTCGGTGCTGGGGCCGTTGGGCACTGCGGCTTCGTCGCCGTCACCTGTCTCATCCTCAGACTCGGCAGCAGGAATAGGGTCTTTGGGCCCGTCTTCGATATTAGTTGTTGTAGGCCCTAGCTCGTCTTCTTCGGCGTTTTCTTCCTCAGACGGGTCTGGGGATGGATCGCGCGCATCCGGTTTGGCTGGTGGCGCGTCATCTGGTTCGGGATCGACCTCTGGTTCACCCTCATCGTCCGAAAGAAGCTCGTCTTTCTCATTAGGGTCAATGGGTTGAGGATGTACCACTGTGGCACTTTCATCTTCTGGCTCTTGTACGTCGTCGGGGAGGTCAGGAACGTCTTCATCGTCGTCGTCGTCGTCACCGGCATCCAGCTCGGGAGCAGGCTTTGTACCTAGAGGAGTATCGTCATTGTGATCTTCATCTTCCTCTTCTTCCATTGCTTTCGCGGGACCTGCTTGCTCCTCCTCCTCTTCCTCTTCGATCATTACCTTCGACTTCCAATCTTTCTTTGGCTTTGCCCACCCCCACATGGGAGCAGGTACGATGCTATCACGTTTCTTCTTTCGTCGAGGAGGTAAGTGTTCTTCGTCCGCTTGTTGGTAGCTATCGTTGTCTTGCTCGTCCTCTGTGAGCTCTGAAAGCTCAGAGCCGCTGTCAAAGCCAGCTCCTGCGCTATGATTGGAGTTTGAAGAAAGAGTTTGGTTCTCTTCTTGTGGAGGCGGAGAAGGAGATGGCGAGCTGAGAGGCTCTAGGGAGACTGTCGAGCTCGGCATTGCATGTGAGGACGAGGATGAGCGTTTGGACGATGATAAAAAGCGAAGAGGGACTTGCGGTCAAGTTGTGCGAGAGAGGCCAGCCTGACCATCCTCGGCCTTGTTCCCGTGGGAGATCTCGTTGCCTGATTTGGTATCTCTGCCTCCTCATGTTCACAAGCCACAACACCTCGGAAGAACCGGCCCAAGGCCTGGCCCGACGTCGGCAACTCACCTCAACATTCCTCTTCATCGAACAATGACTCGAATTCGAACTTGTCTCTGACCATCTCATACCGTCTTGGATTCTCATAACGGTCAAAGGTATCAGGGCTCTGTGCGTCATACCTTCTTCCCGTCGTTTGTCAAACGTAAACATCAGACAGTCCGGGAGCGATTTGCATTCCCTGGCAGCACGACATACCTTCGTAGTAATCCTGTTGGCACATTTGTGGGCGACCCCTGATCACCTCAACAATAGGTCTCCCATCACTTAATCGGTGTCGCGAGGTTTGACCCGCCCCGCTAACCTTTTGTCCTCTTTGCTATGAAAGAGGATCATTGATGCTGATGGACCACTCCTTTTGTATGCTTTCATACTACATGAGGACATCACCTTGACCATCTTTGCCACAGCCCCGCGAGGATAACGTCCCACCGGATTCTGGCTTAGATTGGTAGGGTACTGGGACTGGCAGACAGGTCTCGTATCTTTGTGAAATCCTCCATCTATTTCCTGGTAGGTGCCACATCAGACAAAGAGAAACGGTTTGTAAACTTCTGGGACGATGAAGAGTACACTCTGGGTAGATCCAAAGCACCATCACCACCTTTAATCGATATCTTTGTGCCATGATTTTCCCCAAGAATTTGGCATGACGAATCTGGTCATATCAGGCCCGAGCTTCCGATAGCTTTCACTCCTTATTCACGTAAAGGCACTTTCCAGATGAAATAGACCATATACAAGCATTGGCAATCGCAGCTTTGCTCTATCCCAGAGGGATCTCCGCTACGCATTGTCCACAAGTTTTGGTGAGCGAATCAAGGTCGAATCAAGAGCGGGAGTCGGAGTTGTTGGCCAAAAAATTTGACCCAACGCCCAATGTACCTTCTCGGTGTTTCAATGCTCACGCACATCAAAGCGAAGCAAACTTCGAGGACATCTGTATATGCTGGCTTCGGGACTATCAATTTGTGGTAATCAATACCAAATTCCCCGATGTTCCGTTATCNNGNAAATTTCTGACTGGTGAGTGTCATGACCAAAAATTTCCAGTATCTTTGTCAAAGCTTGGACAAACATGATGAGTACATCATTAAATGTCAGGTGCAGCACAAAAGCATTTCAAGATAGATGACCTTCTCTGACGAGATCGAGGCACCTCATCGTAAAAGGAATTGAGCGCCTAATTGTCTTATGCGATATGGTCTCCTTCAGGACTTGCATTGATCACTCTCGAAAGGCTGTCTCCCCTTGGAGGTTTGGCCCGTCAGACTCAGATACAGCAATGCCGACTCTCAAAGAGTCTTGTGAGCCGGTATCCGCCTTCACTAAGCTCGTACGTCGCATCTCTTCGGGCTCCTTGAGGTGTAGATCTTGGTCATCCTTGTCGTCATAGAATAGTCGTTATGACTCGGGATATTGTAGATCGTCTACATTCTCCTTCTCCTTGATGGTCATATACCTTTCAGCTTCTGCCACGGTCTACTTTCATATTGTACGAGGTGTTTGTACTATCTACAGATTCGTCACGCCGAGTAAACATCCGTACCAGTACCAATCATTCCGCCAATACTTGTGAATCGATGGTGGACCGTAGCATTCCAGGCAATACCAAGCACGAGAGTCAATGAATGAGCATACTAGCAAAGCGAGCTATTGCAGATATTTTAATCCTATGTACATACATGCTCGATTCTGATAACCCAAGTTGTGCGATAAAATACAATTTGAATGCAAAACTTTACAAGACGTCAAGCTCATTGGACAGTCGCATTTGGCAGGCAGTAAGGTGGAAAGCAAAAACAAAGAAGATGCAGGCAAGTCTTTGAACAACCGTTCATCAGATCAAATCTCGCGTAGATCCAGCATTGAAGAGCAATATGGCAATTGCACTGACAGAACGAGGAGCGGCTCTGGATCAGTCAACAAAATACAAGAGTGAGGTCAGTTCTGATCGAGGAAACGCGGAGCGATGGGTAATTCTCACATTGACGCTTACGACTCTTTCGTTCAAGAATTCTGCCAGACCGCCCAGCGGTTCCAATTTGGCTGGGAATCATTCATGGAAGCCGGATTCCCAGAAGAACGATCTCCAGACCGTCCGCCTGGAGGACCAAACCTAGCAAAATCCGAAGCAGTCGAATACGGCCGCCCATAATGTCCAGGATAACTATGATCAGGGGAAGACGATCCCGCTCCAACACCATTCTCGTTCGACCTCGATGCATGATCCCGTTTTCTTGAAATGTCAAAAACCATCGAGTCCACGTTTGCTCCGGTATCACCGGGGACTTTGTGGGATGGGGACTCGGCGACTGGGATACGGGAGGACGTTGGGGGAGGATCTGCGAACACGAGTGGATTGTCTTCGGCACGTCTTCGGGAGGTTGCCTCTTGTTCTTTACGACGGAAGAGCTCCTCACGAGCGGTAGCCCTACGAGCCTCTCGTTCCTCGTTTATCTTCTCCTTTGCACGAAGATCTTCTTCCCTTCTCCTAAAGCTGTCTTCCTTTCGACTCTTTATTTCCCTGAAGATTCGTTCAGAAGAGCGAAACTCCTCATCACGACGCTTGAGAGACTCTTCCTTCTTCTTGTATGCCTCTTCCTTCTTGGCAAGTCTCTCTTCCTTTCTCTTGAGTTCATCTTCTCTCTTCTTGATTTCTTCTTCTCTCCTCTTGATTTCCTCCTCCCTCTTGTCCAGTGCTGATGCGCGCTCTTTCAGGGCGTCCTCGGCAGTGGATGATTTATCATCGCTCGCCTTCCTCGAGGGAACTCTGGACCCAGATGGAACCTTCTCTTCCACTTTCCGATCCAAGGACCCACCAACATCAAAGCCCACATCCTCCCAATCACCTCCACAGAAATCATCGACATCGACATCGTCGCCAAGGTCATTGTCCTTTTTGGTATCCGTGGCCTCGTCAGCACCATTCGCGGTTCCAGCGACGTTGGGAGAGGTTTCACCGGCCCCTGCTGGGTCCTCATAATCGGACTCATCATCACTGTGAAAGGTGAGACTGTCCGAGACTGGTGATTGCGGTGTTGGCGGGGGATCACGAACACGAGATGGGGATTGAGTGGCGGGTAAGGGAGGGTATTTAGGTTCCGGAGGGTAAGAGCCAGGCAGAGACGCAGGAGGGTCTTGCACCACTGGTGGCGATGATGGTAACCTACAGACGGGTTGGGTTGGATTCGGTGGGTAGTTATAGGCTGTGTGCGGAGTGGCGTAAATACAACTACGAAGCTCATCATAGCTTGAAAGGACGTACGAGTGGTCACTATTGCTAATAAATCGTCCGCACTATTCGTTCCTGCCTCACTTCCATGGCCACTTGAGGGTCTGCGAGTGAGAACAGGTGATGGCTCTTTCTTTGGAGGTTGGGAGCTGGTGCTTGGTGAGGCGGTGGAAGGCTCGACGACGATACCTTCAGAACTAGGCTTCTCCGTGAGCCTCTTCCTCTTCACTCTCTCCTTCTCCAGTTCCTGTTTATACATACTCTCCGACACGACCTTGATAGACTTCATACTCTTCTCATACTCGTCCTCGATCTCCTTCTTCTTCCTCTCCCTTTCCTTCTCTTTCTCGTCGTCTCTTTCACGCGATGCGGCCGTCGAGGCAGAGGGATTAGAAAACAAAGATGAATGAGATGAATGATGCAGGTGTTGTCTTGAGAGCCTGATCAACTTTCGGTGCCTCTCCTGCCTCGCCATCTCGACCTGCAGTGAAAGCCTCGCTTGAATCGAAGATCGCATCGATTTCTTCCACTCATCATCAGGCTCGATGGACGAGGTACCACCATGAGCATTCGTAGTATTCGTACTTGTACTCGCAGTCGCCATCGTCGAGGTCCTCCTTGTCGCAGATCCGTTCGCAGCTGTAGAAGTATCTCCCCTTAACGCCGACCTACAACTCGACTGATACAAAGACGAACCCTCTTTCAACTTCTTGTCCATACTCGGCTTCCTGGGCACACCTCCTGAGAGTCTCTCTTCCAAGGTAGGCATTTCTCCAGTCCCAAAGCGACAAGATTGTGGTCGTGGTCGTGTTGGAGGCGCGCTCGAAACAACCGCCTGTGTCCTCGCGGAATTCTCAAAGGCAGGATCCGGTGAAAAGACCGAGCTATAAGGTTTTCCAAATGCGAACGCGAGAGGATCGGGATCGGCGTAGGATGGAATTGAGGATGTGTGTGGGGAAGGAAGTGGAGAGGTCGAGCGACGCCGGGATAACATTTCTTACAAAGGGTGATTTGATCTCTTTATTCTGCTTGTGCTGTGTCCCAGGGCTCGGTCGAGTGTGCGTATGACCCTGGGTATTGCCGGGTCTAGTGACCTCCTGTGATGATGATTTCTTCAGGCAGTGCAGTGAGGGTCCGTTGCGTGGACGTCGTTGCAGAAAGGAGAAGAGAACCGAAAGACGGCGTCGTAATGGGTGGCTTCTTGTTGGATGGTTGTGATGTTGGTCAGATGGGAAGACGTTTTGAAACCTGTTGATCAGTCTGAAGTGAGCAGGAGGCGCAATATTACCCACTTACGTCGTCTCACAAGAAAAAGAGAGGACAAAGGGCAGTATGACCAGGAATGATGAAAGGAGAGTGCAAAAGGCGAGGATGCTGCGAACCCGCACCTATAGTAAGCGACGTGCCGTGCACGAGTTTCTTTCGGACTGCGCTGGAAAATCAAAAGGAATTCCTATCACACCCGCTGGGCAACGCTGTCAATTGTAGACAGATAAACGACGACCAAGTGAGAGGAGAACGTGGAAATGCGGGTAATATTCGCCTCGGGTAGACCTCATGTTACCCACCCGAGGATGTGAGCGTTCAAACACACAGCTCGAATCCATCTAAGCGAGGAGATAAAGTCACTACAAAGTCGGTTACTCAGAGTACGATACACCGTATCCAGATACAACAACGACAGTCTAATCATACAGTGTAGTCGAAGTCCGGATGGAAACATCTAGCATCACAGTCTACTGGCTGCGGCAGTCCTGAACAAGACCATCCCTCCAACATCTCCTAATCCACTTTTCCTCCTTGTCGTCTTGCCTCGAATCTTCGCGCTCTTTCCTTCTTGAACACCATCCTTGACTCTCCTCATATGGGCCTCTCCCGTGATTTCCACAACATCTATCGAATGTCGACTTGTTCCGGCGTCGGTGCGTTGTGTTCCCTGACTTTTTGATCCTTCAGGTTGTCTCTGGGATGCTGAACTCGAAGATTTCGAGTCCGAAGTTGAGCCCCTTTTTCCACTGGTACTCTGAGTCCCTGCGCTATCCAACGTGGTCAATACCGGACGGCCACCATCGAGACTATGCCAAGCAGCTCTCGAGGTTCTCGTCGTGATTTCGTGCACTCTATCGAGCAGGAACCTCTCGACGACGTGCACCGACATATCGATTACCTTATCTGCGTCTATTCGAAGGCCCGTCAACCTGTTGAGGTAGTCCGGGAGGATAAGGAATACGTCGCTGAATGACGGGTGAGTGGAACCCGCTGTCAAGAACCGAGAATGTGAATCAATGCAACGAGAGACGCGACACGAGTGCAAGTGTACATACGAATCAGGAAGACATTCGGTTGCTCAATGTTACCCAGCATCTCCACCAACATAGGAAATTCAGCTCCAAAAGCAAATTCCTCAGAGTTGATCGCAAGGAATTCAATTGGGGATGCGATTTTGCCTTTCCAGGGGAATAGACCTGATCTCCAGTGATCATATCGACTGCCATTTCAGTCTCAAATTGCCTTGATCAGGAGAAGACGCACGTTGAACTGCAGGGTCAAAAACAACCACCTTACTAAAATCAAACCGCCCATCTGCTGCAGCGGCCATCTGAAAATGATAATTCAGCATGATATTCCTTGATCCCTTTGTCAATGCGCACTCCCAAAGATCCACCAAACGAATGTCCGGCCATTATTGGTTTCTCTACATCAACAGATCTCGCCCACCGCACCCAATCGAACTGCGTCTGGGCTTCTGTCGTCTTGGTCTGTGTAATCTTCTCTCCACTAGCGATCTTCTGAAGAGTCTGTAGCACCCTCTCAACTTCTGCCAAACGAACCTGGAGTTGTACATGGCGAAGAGTTGTATCATTCTGCGGTTGCTCGCAACCCGGCCAACTGATAGGACAAAATCCGCTCATGAGCGGCTCCAAGTCATCTACGAAGACTTACTGGAGGTCTTTCCAACTCAGCCAATCCAAGACTTTCTTCTCTCCTTCCGAATTAATGATCTTTGAACTTGGACCTGTTCCGTCGCGATGTTCAATTGCAGCAACGATATAGCCTCTTGAGGCCATTTCCCCACAGAATGCGGACTATCCATGGGCCCAAGTCAGACGCTCCACCTCATCACGGGCGAACTGAAGAGACCGAAGAATACTCACATACATCAGCCTGGAGCATCCTACTCCATGACTAAATATCATCACTGGCCATTTCTGAGGCTCTCCTGAAGCGGAAGGAGGGGGCACTTTCAGGTGACCATTCTCGATGGCAGGGAACGTTGTGCCGTAAATCGCGGCAGCGGCGGCAGGGTCTATTGAGAGGAGATACTCCAGTTCATACACTTCTATAGAATGGAAAAAACGAGAAGAATAAAACGTACAAGTGACAGTGCGATACATCCAATTTGGAGTTCTGTTCGCCATCTTGAGGAATCCGTCTATGGTTTGACGTAATCTGTTCCAAATACTGCTGTTATTATGATTCGAAGGCCAGGAATTCCCGGAAACTACATACCTCGGGAACCAAACGACCCTAGAATTCGTCTCTCTCTTCACAGAAGGATAAAACAAAGTAAAGAACACCGTGTCAATCGTCAATCCTGCTCCTCGGCTGGGCATGCTCTTGTGTTCGAAATACCCAAACGTCTGCTTCTTGACTGGGACTTCGACATCACATACCCCCACAACATGGTCGCCCGTATACGAAGGCAGAGTTCTCGATAAGATTGCTCCGAAAGGCGACCTCTTGTTGACGATTTGAAAGGTCTGAGGTCCTTCATCAGAACGTGATGGCGTAGGCGTCATTGACGATTCTTGGTGGGTTATGGGAGAGGGTGCTGGAGTCGGGGTTTGTGTACCTGGACTACTACTTCCAGCCGATTGTTGAACACATCTGCTTTCCTCATCTTGATCCAGGTGATATTTTTGGGGTGGTTGGACCGAAGCGGGTGAATGGATGAGTTCAGGTCGAAGACTTGAAGAGAAGTCTATCGATGATCTCGAACGCAACTGATCGAGTGGAGGAGAAGCCGCAGGATGGGCGAGAAGGTCCGAAGGTGACATTTAGTGTTTGAGTTATCCTGCAAAACGAACGGGTGACTCTTCGTTGAGGGACTTGATTAATGATTGATACGTATTGGAGGGATGGCAACTGCCCAAGACAGGGTTTGCTGGTGTCTCATATATGACTGGGATCTTGAATGATAGGGACGTGGAGCGTGACGATGCGAGGTACCCACAATGCGTAGACTCCCGAGTTATATTAAGATTCCTGTCATCGTTGCCGTGGAACTCGATACACAGGTGATGTGAGCTATAGTACTCTGTTCAACTTTGATATCGGTACACGAAGGAGATGAAGACTCGCCACCTTTTCACAGCGTGCGTGGCCTTCTTCGTATAAGAGAGAGGAACAGACACATGGGAACAAATCGCGCGCGACTCGATGAAAGCATGACGTCATGGTAAGGGCGCCGCCCGCCTCTGCCAACAGTTCAGTAGTTGCCAATGTTCATTTATACCTTCAAGTTGGAAGCGAACAGACAACAGCAGTCACTGGGACGATCCTTGATAGTGTTTCAGAATCGATTGACGAACCGAGTGTCCCACGTTGCTACTCACCGTCACCTCCGATATACGAATCGCTCCCAGCCTTTTGCTGCCAACACGACCGTGACCCAGATGACGAGCAGGTGACAGGGTGTGACGAGGGTGATGTCACAACCCTTCTGTCGTCACGCTTTCCCCCTTCGTCAGAACGGTCGAAACAAATTGCAGCGAAGGAAGAATCCAACCCGATTCGAAGCCAGCATCCGAAAGGGAAAAAATCGCGAACTCCGGGTCCTTCGCGCCCGCGGATCCTGGGGAAGCGAGTTATGTAAGGTAAGTTTGATATCCTCGAAATCGAATAGAAGAGGAGTTCATTTGGAGAAGTACGCACCACACCGAAACCACTTGCCATAGCTAACACTATCATTCTACTTACTCCGTGTTCTTCTCATCAGTACGACCAGACACGACTGTATGGTTCCCTCACGGTCCCTTGCGTCCACCAAAACCAGCTCCCTCTCGAAATCTGGTTTAAGGTAGTGTTTCTGTCACAATATATAAAGAACTGGCATGCCGTTGATCATGAGACGGATTGATTGACAAGCTTAGTTATCTTTCTATCAGCAACTCTCACCAGAAGTTGTTACTTCGTTTCCCCACCATACAATACCTCATTGATACGACTTCGGGAGTATCGTCCGGCGTCTGGGGCGCGAAGCGAAATCGGACTTCTAGCGACGCTGTGTCACAAGGATTTTCAAACTGATGTGAGTACTGGGTGCCATTCCGTAGGCTAGAACTAAGACTTTAGACCCAATCTGGAGATCAAACTCCGACAACCGGGCTATGATCCTAGACTCTGGTCAGTCCGTAACACTCGTAATATAATTTAGACCCAGATGACGGCATTTGAGGCATCCACAATGCCGCCTCCTGGCAACTTCGTCAATGTCGAGGGGATGTTGGAAAACGGATTCAGTTTGTCACTCAAGTCATTGTAGTTAAGAATTGCTATACTAATAGACGATTTGTGCATCCCGTAATGAGGTATTACATCAGAATAATGGAGGCCGCAAAGCCAACTAAGCACTTGACTGTCTACACTATGATAACATGAGCGAGTCGATGATATTGAAGCATTCACGACTCCTCCACGACAAGTCATGATATTGGGGAAATCGAGTACCTCTTCCCATTGTATGAGCACGGCTTCTCAAACGGTTTTGTCAATCTACTATTTCCCTCATCATTCTTGTTGCTCGCATATAATGTCAATGAGTCACATTTTGCTTTCATTCACTCGGTACGACCGTGTACTACGTCCCATAAATTCCATTGGCCTCGGTCGACGACCACGCAGTACAAACTCATGTTAGCATTCACTTCGCTAGTGCACCAACAACTGGCTGATGAGTACATGATTGTCGGGGCGCAGCGCTTGAAAAAAAACAAGACATAGCTCTGGATCATAAGGATCATAATACAATCAAGATAGTAACAAAACCGCGTGAAGAAAAGGAGGCATAGAACGCATCTCGTTAAAACAGACGATGCATACTACGAACGCCGGGCAAGGACACTTGGCGGAGTCCGAAATGTTACCATTTTGAGCGAGTGTTCTACAATTCTAAGTCTGTAGAGGGGGTCTGACCCCTCTACAGAATTCTAAATCTACAGCACCCCTTGAACGTCCGATGGTCGGTAGCGCCCATCGGCATGTCGGCCATCTCCTCGGTAATCGTGTATCTCAGTGGTCTAAAGAGCCAGAGTGTTATTTTCTGGGCTACGGAAAGGCGTCCACTATGATTCAAAGACATGAAGAAAGAATCAAACTCACGTCTCCTCGAATGATAGTTACACTCGATCAGACAATTTCTGGACATACCTCACTGGCAGACATTACTCGCATCACCAGATCCTATTCCTTCATCGACCTCGCGTATCGTCACTGTCGATCACCACCTCAGAGGGCCCGAGCTACGCATTCTCTCCCCGGCCCCGAAGTTCAACAAAAGCCAGTAGTTTGCTGATTCTCGGCTCAACTTCTGTCAAGGCAAAACTCAGAGAGCACAAACTTCAGTGCAATGTATGACAAGAGGCGGCACCGGGACAGCGTGCATTATGAACACCTCATTCATACAGGAAGTAGCCCATGTGTATGCATTTCGACATGTTTCGGAACCTTTATGGTAGTCTGTATGCTCTCAGACGAGAATGTTTGAGGGCGTTGGCACGTAGTATCCTTTGGTACCGGGAATGAATGCATTGTGCCTTCTATCTGGTGACTTATAAATGTTGACCTTGACCTTGCAATAGGGTCCCATCCGTCTCCCCGTTCCCTCTCTCATACCTATCATACACAACATCTGTCGTCAGCTACAAGATGAGCTCATCTGCAATCCTTGGCAGTATCCGTGGCAATCAAACGTTCACTTTTACGATCTCTCTGACGTCGGAGGGCTCCTCGAATATCAACTTCCTTAGATCTACTCCGGCCCTTCGATCTTCTGTGGAAACTTCGGGAACCCCTCAGGCTGTCTTGGTGGTGCGTCTCCATAACATATGTGAAAACCTTTCGTTCTGGTTGTTGATACATTGACAGGATATGGTTGAACAAGCGAACGAGGCGATCAGAAGTGGGAAGACCCTCGCGCAGCTCAAAAAGGCATTTGAGCGCAGGTGTGCTTCTCTGGAGCACAAATTTCCTGACCTCACATGGAAGAATACTGGTGGTTGGAACGCACTCACAGAGATACTCAAGACCCATGACACCCGAGAGGTCAAATATCACAATGACAACATTGACACTCTCTTGATACTTGTGAGCGAGCGGTCGCTAAATTATCCTGTCTGACATCCCTAACCCTCACTGATATCACAGGCCGGTCTATACTCCGCTATCCTGACTGCTTTTATCATCGAGGCTTATAGACGCCTACGCCGCGACCCGGCGGAGGCATCGATGGAAATCCTGGTCGAAATCGCAGAGGAGTTACGTAGCTTCATGGTGAACTCAGGCTTCATCAATTCTACCCACACGATAACCTCGCTGCCCACTGGCATCTTCGTTCCAGAACCGA
Source organism: Meripilus lineatus (assembly GCA_027627245.1). Classification (NCBI taxonomy): domain Eukaryota; kingdom Fungi; phylum Basidiomycota; class Agaricomycetes; order Polyporales; family Meripilaceae; genus Meripilus; species Meripilus lineatus. The sequence goes on along the minus strand of JANAWD010000002.1, from coordinate 207,589 downwards.
GTTCCATCTCTGTGATTGGACTCTGGTTGACGGCACTCTTTCTCAGTCTTGTCGCTGCGTCACTCGGCATGCTCGTCAAACAGTGGCTCCGAGAATTTCTCAACAACGTCTATGATAACCCTCAGGAGCACTCCCGTGTCAGACTGTTTCGCATACGTGGTCTACGCAAGTACAAAGGATACCAATTCGCATCCCTCCTACCTTTGCTCCTGCAAATTTCCCTGCTTCTCTTCTTTGCCGGCCTCATCGTGTTCGCTCGACGGGACAACGAGACCATCGGGTTGATTATTACCATACTAGCGAGCCTTTGGTTCATCTTCTTCGTCACCGTCACTATCATCCCATTCCTGGGTTTCACCGTCATGCCCATACAAAACCCCGGTTTTGAAATCCTTAGTGGAACTATTCAAGCATCTCATGGAGAGGCTCTACAAGATAGTTCGGTCATTCGTTGTCGAACGCCGACCAGATGAGACAGTAAAGCCTCTATTCGGAGGAGACAAGGAATTGGATGTCTCCATCGATAAGAGTCAAGACGTGGATGTCTTGCTTGATGCATACAACACGTCGAGAGATATCAGTGTATGGGAGACAGTCATGCGATGCATTGACCTGTATCATCCTGACAACGCACTCGACCTCCTCTTATTGCTAATCGCCAAGAAACGCGATCCATCTATATCAACGAAATCCATAATCGAAGTCCGTTCGAGGGGGTGGAATGCATGGGAAGACTTATCGTTAGATGAACGCCGCTTCTTTTTGGGGAGCATGATCAGGTGCATTTGGCGAATGTTCATCATGGCACACGAAGGAGCAGAACATCGGCTCAAGCGCAGACACCTTCCAATGCTGTTCAATCTACACAAATTCAGTTGTGGGCTCGAACAGGCGACCCCAAGTCGCGCAGATGACGCTGTTTCGTTACAAATGGTAAACATGATGATTCAGGAGGCCCTCGTCATCCCTTTCTCTCCGAAGCCTCTCGTCGAATATGTTCTTTGGATGGTGAAGCGCAAAATCAATTCTAGCAAAATCTGGGAAGGTGCTAACAGCCACGGTGAGTTCTACGATGCTGGGATTCCCTTGCATTCCTGAAGACGGAAATCTCTGACATCTGCAACAGCCTTTATCGAAGGTCTCGACGATGTTTGGAAACACAACGCCAAGACGGAATCCGAGATGCTCGATTGGATCTGCGTGGTCTTGTCCTGTGCGTTCCAAGCGACAGAAGACAATTGGTCGATGGTCAGGGAACATCTTCTGCCATCCACACGAATCATTGCGAAGAAAGTCAGATCCTTGGTGTTGTCCCATTTGGTTGCACCGGATGCCCCAGCGGAGGCATTGGTTGCACTGCCGGATCCCCTAGTCGCACCGGCGGCTGGTGTCCCAGTTGCGCCGGATGCACCACTCGCACAAAATGTGCTCAAATGGAATCTGTTGCTCGACATGGCAATGAACGTGGAGAAACGGTCAAAAGGAGTCATTCACACTGACTTGTTCCAAGCCCTCGACGCTTGCTCTGTGAAGATGTTGGATCTCTTGATGCAAAGCCAAGTACAATTTACGATGGAAGAAGTTACCACAGACATTCCAGGCGGAAGATCAACTCTGTGGTATGAACCAAGAGAACCAATCGATTGGGATCGCGCTTCTTCTACACATAATCAATACGAAGCGGCGGCGCAGTTCCAAAATCATGTCGTCGACGCGGAAGGTCGCACATGGGATTTCCAGACGTTGTCCACTGATCCCGCATCTCGAATTGATTTCTTGCTCAACTTCTGGCAAATACCTGATGATACGTATAAGTACTTTTTATTATAGAAGGGAACCCCTTTCCGAGGCGCAGTTCTTGTTATGACTTTTATCTCACTACGTAGCATAGAAAGGCGGTGAACAAATGTATAGTATGTCAAGAAACGAGCCAAGAGACATCCGTACATTCCAAGATGGTCAGCTGCCGACTGTTCCGATAGTGCCGAACAAGTGCCGAGTGGCTGGCCTCCTCCCTTTGAATAAGGTTGCAATTGTTAATGGCGATTTACGTATATTTTCGATGATTATCAGCTTCACTCTCTCTTTACTCCCGTCACCGGGCAATTATACGGACAGGATATCAGCTCACTTATGTCAAGGCAAAGCCCAGGTAAGGAGGACAACATTCAGAGCCATTGATTACGAGCCAGTTTTTGGATTCTGGACAACGTGCATCATGGCCTGGGTCACCTTCGAGTGCGGCCAAATTGACAAATGCCATAACACTGGCAACATTTGTGTACGTATTTCGACAAGTTTGATGGTCCTGTAAACTAAAGCCCTCAGACTCGAATGTTTGAGGATATTGGACACGTACCATGCCCCGTGCCCTGTGTCCGATCACTTATATAAATGTTACCTTGCAACTGGCCTGAGGCTCCCTCTCATCTCTTTGTTCTCCTTCTCATACCTGTCATACAGAGCATCTGTCGTCAGTTAGGTACAAGATGAGCTCGTCTGAGTTCCATAGTAGTATCCACGCCAATCAAACGTTCACCTTCACGATCTCTCTGACGTCGGAGGGTCCCCCTCCGAGTATCAACCTTCTTCAATCTATCCCAGGTCCTCGGTCCTCTTCGGAATCGTCGGAAACTCGTCAGGATGTCTGGATGGTGTGTCTTTAGTACGCTGCGCATGTGTAAACACGCCTCATTCTGACTGTCATCGCGCTTCCTATACATTGGTAGCGTGTGGTAGAACAAGCGAACGAGGCGATTAGAGGCGGGAAGACCCTCGCACAACTCAAAAAGGTGTTCGACCGCAGGTGTGCTTTCCTGGAGCACCAATTTCCTGACCTCGCATGGAAGAGAACGGGCGGTTGGAATGCCCTTGCTGAGATACTCAAGAACCATGATGCCCGAGAGGTCAAATACCACAATGACAACATTGATACTCTCTTGATACTTGTGAGCGCCCTGCAGCCAAACATTCTGTCCGACATCCCTAACCCTCACTGATATCACAGGCCGGTCTATACTCCGCTATCCTGACTGCTTTTATCATCGAAGCTTATAGACGCCTACGCCGCGACCCGGCGGAGGCATCGATGGAAATCCTGGTCGAAATCGCAGAGGAGTTACGTAGCTTCATGGTGAACTCAGGCTTCATCAATTCTACCCACACGATAACCTCGCTGCCCACTGGCATCTTCGTTCCAGAACCGAGTTCCATCTCTGTGATTGGACTCTGGTTGACGGCACTCTTTCTCAGTCTTGTCGCTGCGTCACTCGGCATGCTCGTCAAACAGTGGCTCCGAGAATTTCTCAAAAACATCCATGATAATCCTCAGGAACACTCCCGTGTCAGACTGTTCCGCATGCGTGGTCTACGCAAATACAAAGGATATCAGTTCGCGTCCCTCCTACCTTTGCTCCTGCAAATTTCCCTGCTCTTCTTCTTTGCCGGCCTCATCGTGTTCGCTCGACGGGACAACGAGACCATCGGGTTTATTATTACCATACTAGCGAGTCTTTGGTTCTTCTTCTTCTTCACCGTCACTATCTTCCCGTTCCTCCCAGGGGTTTCACCGTCATGCCCCTACAAAACCCCGATTTTGAGAGCCTTAGTGGAACTATTCAAGCATCTCGTAGAGAGGCTCTACAAGATAGTCCGGTCATTCGTTGTTGAAAGCCGGGGGTCGGACAGAGCCGTGCCTCTATTTGGAGGAGACAAGGAATTGGATGTCTCCCTTGATTCGGAGCAAGACGTAGATGTCTTGCTTGATGCATATAACACGTCTCGAGATATCAGTGTCTGGGAGACAGTCATGCGATGCATTGACCTGCATCATCCTACCCAGGCACTCGACCTTCTCTTCTTGATAATCGCCAAGAAACGCGATCCATCTAGATCGACCTCATCCACTTCCAAGCTTGGTTCGGGGGAGTGGAATGCATGGGACGACTTATTATTAGAGGAGCGCCGCTTCTTCTTGGGAAGCATGATCAGGTGCATTTGGCAAATCTTCATCATGGCGCATGAAGGGGTAGAGCATCGACTCGAGCGCAGGCATCTTCCAATGCTATTCAATCTACACAGATTCAGTAGCGGGCTCGAACAGGAGACATCAAGTCGCGCAGATGATGTCATTTTGTTCCAAATGGCAAACATGTTGATCCAGGAAGCCCTCACCATCCCTTTTTCTCCGGAACCTCTCGTCGAGTATGTTCTTTGGATGGTGGATCAAAGTATCAATCCCAGTGAGATTTGGGAAGGTGCCAACAACCACGGTAAGCACTACCACTTCGAGACTCCTCTGTGATTGTATATCTAAAGTCCTATATCTCCAATATCTACGATAGCCTTTATCGAAGGTCTCTACAAAGTTTGGGCACACGACACTATGCCAGAATCTGTGATGCTCAAGCGGATATGCATGGTATTGTCCTGCGCATTTTAGGCCACAGAAGACAATTGGTCAATGGTTGGAGAACGCCTTCAGCACCTCACGCGTCATCTTGCGCAGAAAGTCGGTTCCTCGTCGTTGTCCACTTCGGTTGCAACAGGTGCGCCGAATGCGCCAGGTGTGCCAGATGGACCACTCGCACAAAATGTGCTCAAATGGAATCTGTTACTCGACATGGCAATGAGCGTGGAGAAACGGTCGAAGGGAGTCATCCACACAGACTTATTCGAAGCCCTCTACGAACGCTCGCTGAAGTTGTTAGATCTTTTGATGGAAAAGCATGCAACATTGACGATACAAGATTTCACCAACAATATTCCAGACGGAAGATCAACTCTTTGGCATGAATCAAGGGAACCATTCGATTGGGATCGGGCTTGTTCTACCCACTGTCGATACGGAGCACCAGCGCAGTCCCCAACTGATGGAGGCGCCGAGGATAGCAAATGGGATTTCCAGACGTTGTCCACTGATCCCGCATCTCGAATTGATTTCTTGCTCAACTTCTGGCAAATACCTCATGACACGTATAAGTCTTTTTTGTTGTAGAGTCGACCCTCTTCTGAGGCTCAGTTTTTGACTCTTAATCGATGTATCACTGAGACCACGACCGTTCATACAATTCCACACTGCAATTCATCTTTCCTCATTACCCCTCCGGCAACTGGTCTTTATGTCTGAGGTGGTGGTGGTCATAGAGGTAGGACTCCCGTATTAACCGAAGATGAGGGATACGAGGGGTGATTTCTGCTCGGGAAATCTAGTGTTGCACTGGTTGTCTGTTGTAGACTACATGAGTTCTCGCTGGCGAGAAGCGACTACCTCTCTCACGCCAGTGGCTCAACGACTCGGCGTAGATGGAAAAAATGAGAAGCTCAAATAGTCTGATGCCGCTACTGAGAGAAGACGCATTATTAACAGCCAAGCCACGAAATAGTGAAAACCTCGACGTGAGACGTCCGCACACCCTTGTTTCACCAACGCGACCGGTCATAGTACGAGCTACAATTGATACTTCTCCGTTATCTGCCAAAGCTTTGCGGTCCTCTGCGACTCTCCGGAGAAATTATATGCTCGAAAAGGCATGCATTAGACAAGGTGACACCCTTCATATAATCAAGTCACTCACCAACATTCGCTAGGCTATCCCCCCACCACACGATACCCCGTTGATATAGTTTGGGTAATGCCTGCTGAAGCATCTGCTTTGCCTCTGCAAGATGAGAACCGCTCGTCGGATGGGGTTCCGACCATATCACAAACATAGAGAGCTTCTTGAAACTCGGACCGGACAGTTGTTCGTCGATGTCTTTCCACGTAACTGTCATGAATGTAAAGGTAAAGGCGAAAATCGAGCGATCCAACCGAATTTGTAGGATTTCGATAGTGGATGGAATGACTTGATGGACCTGAGAGGAAAAAGAATACAAGGACATGAGCGGCATCTCCCATAAATTGAGACACTCGAGTGGAAGATGATTGAGGGAAGGGAATCCTAAACAGTCAAGGTTATAAACCCTATTTCCCATGAATGAAAGCTGAGCATACCGACGGTATTAGACACTGGGCCACGAAAAGTGATGGAAAGGTAACGAAGGGGTATCGCGCATAATGTCAAAACACGATCCAAGCTGGGCACGATAGTAGTGTTCAATTTAACTTCTCCAAACGTCAACAAGTTGAGCGATGACAGACAACGAGCAGACGACATCCAATGTAGAACATCTGATGTGCACCTCTCGCTCTCCTGAACTGTGACCTCTTTGAATCGGTGTCGTTTGCTCGGGTAACAATGGGCTGGTTGCGGCCATTCACATTTCTCGAGTCGAAGTTGCCGCAGACGGGGCAACCGGTTCACCAGTCGTATAATCTCGCTGAACGATTGGCTGGCCAAACTTTCGATGCGCAAGTATCGCACAGTTTTGAATTGAGAGGCCATGGCGACAAAAGAGGGATGTAAGATAGGCAATCGTCTGAAAGTGAGTGTCAACAAGTTGGTGAGAAGGGGAGGAAGTACGACAAAAGCTTCGTATATCCAATTGAAGTAGCATGGTATGAGATTCGATCCCTCTTGTAGATCGTCCCGCGACGGTGAGATCACTAGAGCGCGGACTTTCCCCGGGAAGAAACGATAGTGTGTTATGTTGGCGAAGAAGGACCGGGCTTGGAAGGTGTCGGAAAGCTCGACACTGGCGTAGAGATGGTGTTGGGAACGAGGAGTCCATGATCTACACACCAGAGCGGATGCATACAGGGCATCTCTCGATTCTTTGTTGTAGATATCTCCATCCTTGGGAAACTCTGACGGGATCCAGTCAATGACACGTTCCCAAACTTCTATAGGCAGCTCAGGGCAAGACATTGGGATTGGGCTGTGGTCCTGTCGGACGTGACCTATATACAGAGGTCGGCTTCTGCTTCTATGTCGGTTACCACAAAAGATGAACCTACATCCAGGGTGCAAATCTGCAGAGATCGTCAACCACGCCATTCAGCTTGGAGCCGCACGTTTCGCGCTTCAGTCACAGTGATTTGTACTGTCAGAAATCCTGAGCGTTCGAGGGTACTAGTAAAGTGTTGAGATGAGTGGAGGAATCAGTCGAATTGCAGCGGTCACCCGTTACGGGGGGAAATATGGTTGAACTTCAGGATTTGATTAACCGTATATTGGTTTTCCGCAGTGAACATTATGACTCGTATGTAACACTTTCGGTGAGCCTACTGGAGACTAGGAGAAACTAGGTCGGAGGAAGAAGCTCTGAAAGGACAACAGCCTGAGCGGCAGAACGGAGGCTGTGGCTATCCTTTTAAGGTAATTCAAATTGGCCACGTGAGCAACTTATGACGTCGCGCGCAATCCCACGTTGCTACTCACCTTCGCGCCAAGGGCGCGGCTGTCGAATTCACGGGCAAAGTCATTACTGGCTACTCGATGTAAATTGTGAATCTCTGCATTATATTATTTTATTTGTTCAGGATGGATCGCCGTATGTATGTAGTGGGGGAGAATTGCTATGGATGTGTCGCTACGTAAAAGAAAAAGCAAGAAATACGAACGTGGGATTCGAGTGCTGGGATTTACAGAGCGAGAAGTGAAAAGGAGGAAACGAAGGAATAGAACAAATAAACAGTAACACAACACAGAAGGAATGGGACATTGCTTCTCGAGTCGAGGAAACCTCCGCGCACGGTACGGTATAACACAACAGTATCTCCGCCGAATACCTCGAAGCACAACCGATGTCTCGACGTCATCAAATATTGGCTCCTGCCCCATCGGAAAGTCCATCAGCACAACCGCGGGGAACCCTCCGGACGTGTAAATGCGCGCAACCGGGGAACACATGGCATATAAGATGAAACAACATAGAGCAAGCATGGTCTTCGTAGATCATATCTTCAAAAGGGTCCAAACGCGACGCGAGGGACAACGACCGTGAAAAGGACAGGGGATGAAACGAGCGACGGAAATGCATTCGTGCAAACGAGAACTGGTGGTGATGACCTGACGACCAAGGTGAAGTCGAAATAAAGCGTGACCAGATACTGTGCGTGGGAGCGTGGGAGTCGTCCAGAGACATGAGCGAATTCGTACACGGGGAGAAAAAAACAAAACATTGGATTTGATTTGATTGCCTTCTAGCTGCTGCTTTCGAGAATACCTGATAGAGATAGGAGGACTGAGAGATAAAGATGACACTGGAATAATCGGAGAAGAGAGACTGAAGGAAGACGGAGATGGAGACGAGGATGGAAGATGTATGTGACAGTGATAGGACGGACAGAGATGAAAACAATAAACATCGTTGCGGAAGTGTCGTGGATGGATATGCAAGGAAACGTCGATGTAGTTGGACGAAGAAAATCCCATAGCGCCGAGTCCGATGAGCGAAGATGAAATAGCGATGATGGAAAAGGAAGAGGAATGGGGAGGATGGGCTGGTGGGGTGATTGGTGGGGAAGAGTGACGTCCGAGCTCTGCTCGATCGGGGGCTGAGAAGTGGAGGGGGGGCTTCGACACTTCCGTTTCGAGATCCTCATTCGTCCCAATCGGGATGCAAGGTGAAGGGGGAAGTCCCTCCCAGCTTCGATCATACAATAGGAGGGTACTCTTCACTCCCGGCCACGACGACGTCGTTCCTCTCTTGGGCTTCTCTGATGATCGCCTTCAACTTGGGTAATTCATCCCATAATGAGACTTGTTGCCCCTCGACCCATCGTTCCATCGCCCATTCCCTCACGAAAGTACTCGACTATAACAATGTTAGTCAATCAGTATTTGATAGTGAGGAAGAGCCTACCTTGAGGAATCTCTTCGCTGCGTACTTCTTGAAGAAGGATTGATGACGGATCGGTTTGAGGATATAGTTCAACATGAGGTTGGCGGTGGGAATCAACGCGCTCTCGGCATATGATGAATAATGTGCCAAGTTCGCAGTCTATATCCTTAGATCAACACAACTCTTCACAAAAGTAAATCATAGACATACCCATTCGGTCCCACCAAGAATGAGACGGGCGAGCCATATCGACGCGGCAGCCATCAATGACGGAGGCGCAGCAATGAGCCTCCACTCTAAACACTGAATCTCCAAGAGGTACTTCGCAACGGTCCTCACTTGGATATCGTAGTTGTCCGCCTTACTGATCCTTCGCAAAAAGTGAATGGGGCTCGGATAACTCAGGTTCCATTCCAGGGTCTTCAAGATGTACCTCTCGGCCTGAAGGATCTCAGGTTCGGTATAGGACGCGTCGGCACAATAAAGGAAGTTGGAAGCAGAGGGGGCAACAATCTCCTCTACCTTGGCAGCGATGAACATGCAGGTGATGCCAACAAGCTGGAGCTTAGCGAGGGATACGACGCGGTGGGAGAGGAAACGGTCTATAATGTTGACACAAAGGAAGAGGGTCTCGGGGAGAAGACGGAATCGAGAATGGACTTGGATGAGCCAGTCAGTCAGGATGCCTCGCATTTTCCACGCCAGGTCCTTTTGTGATTCCATGTACGATGGGTTCGGCATTGTCGTTTGCTATAGATAGAACCCAACGATGAAAGACGTAAGAATGGATATAAACTTCGGATCGTGTTGATGAAAATCAAATAACCCACCTCGACTCTCTTGAGGTAATCGAATATCTCAACGACGTACTCGCTCACCATCAAGGGATCATCGACGTCCTCAGCATCGAGATCGTCCCAATGATCACCTTGTGGATCAGCCTCTTGCTCGCCCGCCTCAACCTTTACTTCATCCTGCACCTCGACTTCAGCCTGAACAGCCTCCTCTGGTGTATCGGACGACGTTCGTCGCTTTTTGAAAGCACGACCAGCTTCTGCTTCGTCGATGTCTTGTTTTGGTATGTGGCGCGGTGGAGCACGACGAGTCGCAGCAGCCTGAGAGCGAGAAGTAGTGGCTTGAGTGTTCTGCTGATTATGCGCAGCTAGGCGAGCAGCAGTGAAACGACGCGGTGCAGGTACAGGAACAACAACCGGATTGTCAACAGCCATGTCATTTTCGTTGCGGCCATTTACAGCTTCCGGTTCTTCCCTGACCACATCCAACAACTTAGCAGACTGTGCCTGCTTATTCTGCTCCTTCAAAGCAGTAGTTCCGCTCCTCGTCCTCCTCGTATGAGAAGGGATACCAGTTGAGACGTTGGAAGTAGCCGACGTCTTTGTCTGATGAACCGTATTTAGAGTGGAAGTGGAAGTTGGAATGGACGTCGCAGTATCAGCAGAAGGTCTCAAAGGGGCTCGTACAGTAGTTGTTGTCGACACCACCTTATCGAGATGTATGCCATCGAATTTCTCCTTTGCCTTCTCTTTTCCTTTGGCACCGCCAGCGGGACCAGCGCCGGCAGTGGCCTTTGAAACGTTTGGAGCTGGACGCGGAACTTCTCCTAGGGCCTCTCGTTTTCGTTTACCCTGGGCTGCTGGGTCTAAACGGGAGGTGGCGAAAGTGGCAGCCTTGGCTCGCGTTGCAACCGTGGAGGAAGCTGCACGGTAGGCGGTTGGAGGAGGTTTTGTATTTTCTGTGGGTTGTGCGGAAGATGAAGAGGGTTTCGCGCGTGTTGAAGGTCTGACTTGTCTAGTCACTGCATTTTCTTTGTTGTTTAATGCAGCAGGGCGGGTAGCCCGCGTCGTTCGCCGAACCTATTAAACGAGACTTAGATCTAATTCAGCAATAAATGTGGAGCACTTACGGGAACGTTTGAAGACATTCAGTCTATGAAAAGTGAAGGATGGAGGTATAAGAATACAGAAGATGATTGGTATAAGATAAAAGATCGAACGCGATGCTTTGCCCACTGTTGGGTCTGTCCAAGGCAGCGAGCTCTGCCCAACCGCGAGCCACGCCTGTTTTGTTCAACACATACCCAAAATATGCGCAAACAACGCGACCGCTAATCATCACGTGCGCCACCCAATACCATTGCTCGGGCGCGTGACCGAGTCGCGCCGAAGTATTCTTTCCGGTGGCCTTCATCACCTTCAAGCTGCCACTGTCCAAGGGCCATAATAGGCACCAGTAGAAGGTGGCCTCAAAAGCTAATGCGTCCCTGGAGACCTCTGTCTCTCCGAAATGGGACCAGCATATCGACTCGGAAATTTGCAACTTCCTGCTGTTGTCGTAGCACTCCAAAACCCGCAGTGAACAAGAATGCTTTCTCGTCATCTCTTCATCTGCCAAAGACATCCTTTACATTACGAAAGGACCCGTCTAAAGATCCTACTATTGCAAGTAGGACGTCCCAGGAATTGTACCGGTGGCAGGTGGGCATCGTGACCGAGTAACTTCATAAACATGACTTAATCTCTTGTTTAGTGGGAGAATGCCAAGGGGCCTCTCTTTGTCTTCCACGACGGGCCTCCGTACGCAAATGGGGATCTCCACCTAGGTTTGTTCTGGGCATCTCGGCCTCTCTTGTATCTGATGTCGGGATGGACGGACAGGACATGCGTTGAATAAAATATTGAAGGATATCATAAATCGTTATAATGTCTTAATTGGAAAACAAGTCCAGTATGTTCACACTACTCCTCATGTTGTATTACCCTCGAGCTGAGTTGCATTATAGCTACATCCCTGGATGGGACTGCCACGGCCTTCCGATAGAAAACAAGGTCCTCCAGAGACTTGAGGTGAGCTTCAGATGACGTCAATTATGTGGACGTGGCTGAATTCTTGAAAGAAAGGCGTACACGAAATGCCCGCCTCGGACATTCGTAGACAGGCGGAGGCTTATGCCAGAGATGAGGTCCAAAACCAACAGAAACAATTCCAACAACTTGGTATAATGGCGGATTGGACACCTTCGTCTACGTATCGAACCCTAGGTATATCCCAAATATCTTGCTGGCTCTGAAAGTCGTGCTAAACGTGGAGCAGACCATGATTATGAGATTCGTCAACTTCGGGTATTCCAACAGATGGTCCAGAATGGTATGCGCTCTCGTAGCAATTAGTACTATTGGAACTGATCCCGCCGTTTTTTGAAGGTCTAATTTATAAGAACCATCGCCCAGTGTACTTTTCCCCTTCGTCGCTTTCAGCTCTTGCAGAAGCAGAACTCGAGTACAAGGACAATCACGTCTCTCATTCCGTATACGTCTCCTTCGATCTGGAAATCAAGTCTCAATTGCCCCTCATATTTAGCACAATTCCAAAGGCTCAGTTATTGGTTTGGACTACAACACCGTGGACATTGACGGCAAACATGGTGAGAATAACCATTCTGTTCAATGTTTCTGATTATCTCACATCGTTTCTCTCAGGCTATTGCTGTCAATCCTCAGTTGATGTATTCATTGATGAGAAAGAAGGACGACACACGTGATGGAGTGATGATTGTTGCATCGGAAAGACGGGACGCATTACAAGGTATCCTCTCTGAGACAGGTTTTACAGAACTTCTTTGCGAGATCCCAGGTTCGCATGCACCCCTCCTTTCATAATTCTCCCATCTTCATCTCCGCCTCTTGGTTAGGAACCGATCTCTCGGGAGCTACTTACAAGCCCATCTTCTCATTCCTCCTCAAGAACCAGGATGTGTCCCGTCCCCCTTCTGCACCGTACCAAATCCTGTCGTCTTCCCATGTAACACCTCATTCGGGAACAGGTTTGGTGCATTGCGCACCCGCGCATGGATACGAGGACTATCAACTTTTTCAATCACTCGGTCTTATCCCTACTCAGGCATCGGAGTTCTTGATATGCCACGTCGATCATCGTGGACGATTTTCGAACGATATCTGTGATGTGCTCGGTGAGAAAGTAGGGAAAGAGGTGAAGGGGAAAGAAGTGCTTAATATTGGTGGGAAGCGAATCACTGAGATCTTGGAAGACATAAAGAAGTTGGTCAAGGCTGAGAAGATTCAGCACCGATATCCTTATGATTGGAAGACCGGAAAGCCTGTAATTATTACGTGAGTTCTTTCGTCTCAAACCACCTGCGTACATTGTTTTGCTGATGTTATTCACAGGGCGACGACACAGTGGTTTGCAAACTTGGATGCGATCAAAGAGAAGGCGGTCAAAGCTCTTGATTCGGTCAAGTTCTACCCTCCCCAATGTCGGTCATTCCTGTCTTTCTGCACGAATAACACTTTAATCCCATCTCTGATAGCATATAAACGCTTAGAATCCTTCATTCACCAACGTTCCGAGTGGTGCATATCCCGACAACGTTCCTGGGGCGTCCCCATCCCCGCTCTTTACCATCTCCCCACCGACCGAGCCGTCCTCGACACCGACTCTCTAAACCACATTCTGCCTATACTTCAACGAGAAGGCGTGGGGTATTGGTGGCAAGGAAACGTCGAGGAGTTCATTCCGCCATCACTCCGAAATGAGTTCGAAAAGAGTGCTGAGGGAGAATGGGTGAAGGGAGGGGATACGATGGATGTTTGGTTTGATAGTGGGAGTTCGTGGTCTATGCTTGATTCGTTGATGTCCTCGGAAGGAGAGCGCTCGAGAAAGCATAGAGCGGATGTGTGTCTTGAGGGGTCGGACCAACATAGAGGGTGGTTCCAGAGTCAGCTGTTGACTGCTATCGGGTCGACGTCTCCTCAAGAAGAAGGCGTGAGTCCATATGGAACGCTGATTACCCACGGGATGGTTCTCGATCAAGAGGGCAAGAAGATGAGCAAGTCGTTGGGGAATATTGTTAGCCCTATGACTGTGATCAACGGTGGAAAGGTTTGTGCATTCCAATCCATCATTCCATCGCAAAGTATTCACTGAGTCGACGATATGAACAGAATCAGAAGATCGAACCGGCATACGGAGCTGAAGTCCTCAGGCTGTGGGCAGCATCTGTTGAACCATGGAACGATATGCGTATTGGACAGACGGTCCTTAAACAGTCTCAGGAGGATTTGCGGAAAATTCGGAATACTGCTAGGTTTATGTTGGGTAACTTGGGTGATCGTAGGTTACCTGAAGGCACGCTTGAGAGTCTTGCAGACGGTCTCGGTATCGTGAGTCCGTTCAACCTTGGACTTTAAAAGACGTCACGTTAACCGTGGAGTGATAGGCGGAAAAGTACATTATGCATGAGTTGTGGAAATTGGATAAAACTGCGAGGGAGGCTTATGAGCAGTACAATTTCCCTCAAGGTGGGTGCATATATTCGGTGGTTCCTCTCCATGCGTTTGACTGACGCAAGATTTTAGTTGTGAACGCGTTATCTCACTTTGCCAATATCACGCTCTCGTCTTTCTATTTTACTGCTACCAAGGACGCATTGTACGCCGATCCTACGGAAGGGCTGCATAGACGTCAGGTTCTCGCAGTATTTGACAAGGTATCTTCTCCATTACTCATTCTTCGATTTTAGGACTTACCTCTATATTCGATAGGTTCTGGACACCATGGTGTCTATCATGGCTCCGATTGTTCCTCACTTGGCAGAAGAGATCCATCAAACCCTCTGTGGTACCACCGAACCTATTGCATCGGTATTCAGCAGGACCTGGAAACCTCTGGTAAAGTCATCCAACGTACACCTCCCATCTAGATCTCAGGCTGACACAACCACGTAGGATGACGTATGGAATCAACCTTCCGTAGAAGAGGACATGAAGGCACTTTTCGCCCTTCGGAAAAGGGTGCTGTCACTTCTGGAGCAAGCTAGGGCCGACAAGTGGGTGCTTTGTTGGCATTCATGTAGATGAACACTGATCTGGATTATACTTATAGACGAATCGGCCATTCATTAGAAGCCGATGCTCGATTCGTATTCTCCACTTCAAGTGATCCAACCTCGGCTATGGTCAAGGCTTTCTTGACTAAAGACAGTGAGCACTGCGCTTCATCAATTCGATTCTGATTTTCCTGATGTACCCATGCGTCATTTAGCTGCGTTTGCGGAGCAATTCTTTACTGTATCTAAGGTCTATGTAGAACCTGCCACTGCAGCCGAAGTTGCTTGGAAGTATACCTCCCCAGGACGTGAGTATTCTTTGGTCATATCGCCAACTTTCGTGCTCAATAATCTATACAGCGAATGATGCAGAATCCAAAGAGAATGTTTTCGTGACGGTACAGCCGGCTGCGGGAGAGAAATGTCCGCGATGTTGGATGCACACGAAGGCGGCAGAGGATGACTTGTGTAATCGGTGCCATGCGTGCTTGCACGCTTGACCAACACCAACTTTAATCACGTAGAATAGATTCTTGTGTAGAATAATTTCCGTAAAACATAATCCCAGCTCGAACACGATTGAGAGATCAGAGATAATTGTCCGATCTCCGCTGCGCGTAGATAAAATGAGGACCCGACCGACGGCGGTGGTGAATCATCGAAACGCAAAAAGTCAAATTTGTTGCGCGTTTTCCATTGCGACCATAACTCGAGAATCGGCCTCGTTTGCACTGAGCGGATGCTTGCACTGCGGAGGGTTGGGCGGGGAAGACTTTTTTGTTCTGATGGGCTGTTATTTGTCCCTGGTAGAGCTGGATATCGTCGGAGTCATAATGCTCATCTGATAACGCCTTTTTCCACTGCCAGTTCATGCAAACCCGGTCATTCTCCCTTCCTCTTGACTCCTTCCTCTTCATCCTCTTCCACAACATCGACTATTTGCACATCTTGCTCGAATCAGCGGCAAGGTAGCTTTCATATCTCATCACCCTCCAATATGGGCTCTCTAGAGAATATCACAAAATCTCTCGCGGGGCTCTCCATTACCCCCTCTGCAACAGTGGAACATGACCCCGCGAGTTCTCCTGCGGCTTGGCGTGAAGCATTGCAAGGAAAACCCTCTGTTCCTGCTTCATTCGAGCTTCTCAAGACCATCGTTTACAAGCCCAAGACCGCAAAGACAGCCACCCCCGTCCCCCTGGTCGTCATCGCTCGAGAGGGCACCGATGTGATTACTGGGCCCCTAGGGAAGAAGTTGACTCTGAAGGATTTGAGGTTGGCTTCGGATGATTTGTTGTCAGAGTTCTTTGTGCTTGACAAAAACTCTCGTAAGTCCCATCTCAACC
This sequence comes from Meripilus lineatus, assembly GCA_027627245.1. Taxonomy (NCBI): domain Eukaryota; kingdom Fungi; phylum Basidiomycota; class Agaricomycetes; order Polyporales; family Meripilaceae; genus Meripilus; species Meripilus lineatus. Next base: position 191,650 of record JANAWD010000002.1, on the reverse strand, counting down.
TGATACATAGTATTCTAAAAAAAAGTTGTGGATTAGTCACTCCTCTCGCTCTGAACGAGCAAATTTTCCCAAAAGTCACAGTTGCCCTCGATTCAACCATCCAAGCTGCCACAACCCCTCTGGCTGTCCGAGCACTCTCGACAAGCTCAACGATATTCTTGTCTGGCCAAGATATCTTTTCATATCTCAAGAAACTAGAAACCGCAAACGCTACAATCAAAGAAGTTGACTTTGAAGCTCTCAAAAGCGAGATGGCCCAAGCTCCTCCCCCTGCTCCTGCAGCCGCGACCTCTAAGGCTGCTGCTCCCTCCGGAAAAATCGAGGGTGCCGTCCAAATCGCTATCGGTATCAGGAAAGACGTCGACTTTGCGGGTTGGTACACCAATGTGAGTCAGATTCCAATCAACTTGGCAGATGCGATGAGACAGGTCGCTCAATTGACCCCTTTGTGTCTCTCAGGTGTTGATCAAGGCGGATATGCTTGATTACTATAGTGTCAGTGGCTGTTATATTCTCAAACCGTGGTCTTACAGCATTTGGGAGATCATTCAAGGTATGGTTCAACTAGCAATGACTCACTTGACAATGTTTGACATCAATCTTTGTACTAGACTGGTTCAACAAGGAGATCCGAGAGTTGGGCGTACAGAATTCGTACTTCCCCATGTTCGTCTCCTCCAAGGTGCTTGAGCGTGAAAAGGACCACGTTGCAGGTTTCTCCCCGGAGGTTGCCTGGGTCACAAGAGCGTATGTTTGCTCTACCGCCCTACCTTGGGACTATATTCACAATCTCTCTGTATGTTCAGAGGTAGCTCAGATTTGGAGGAGCCCATTGCCATTCGTCCGACATCGGAAACTGCCATGTATCCTTGTGAGTCACGATCTTTGTCACTTTTTGCTTCCTTCGCAGCTAACGACTGCCAAAGACTACGCCAAGTGGATCAAGAGTCATCGAGATCTCCCCCTCAAGCTCAACCAATGGAACAGCGTCGTTCGGTGGGAATTCAAGAATCCTCGTGCGTATCTTCTGAAAATGCCAGTTCGCAGCAGGTTCTGATCACATTTTCTGCTAATATCTAGAGCCGTTCCTCCGAACTCGCGAGTTCTTGTGGCAAGAGGGTCACACTGCTCACTTGACAAAACCCGAAGCCGACTCCGAAGTCCGCACCATCCTCGATTTATACCGCCAAGTCTACGAGGATCTTCTTGCCGTCCCTGTCATCCCTGGTGTCAAGTCCGAAAAGGAGAAATTCGCAGGAGGGTTGTACACCACCACCGTTGAAGGATTTATTCCTACGACCGGACGAGGCATCCAAGCCGCCACCTCACACTGTCTCGGACAAAACTTCTCTCGTCCGGAGATGTTCAATATCGTGGTGGAAGATCCCAACGATCCCACTGGACAGGGTAAGGTCTATGCATGGCAGAATTCTTGGGGATTGTCGACGAGGGCGATTGGTGTTATGGTTATGATCCACGGTGATGATCAGGGTCTTGTGCTCCCTCCTAGGGTGGCGAGCATCCAGGTCGTTATTGTTCCTTGCGGTATTACAGCAAAGACATCGGACGAGGCGAGGAAAAATATCAATGATGCTTGTGAGGAACTCGCGAAGAGTTTGAAGAAGGCGGGTGTCAGGGCGAAGGCTGATTTGAGGGAGGGTTATACCCCTGGATTCAAGTTCAACGACTGGGAACAAAAGGTCAGTCTTTGGCTTCCATTCTCTTTCGTCGTTGTTGTCCTTCCCTGTTTCGATGGATCCTGACGAATTAACATCTAACCTGACAGGGTGTCCCCCTTCGTCTCGAGATTGGACCTGCAGATCTCGCAAAGAAGCAAACCCTGACTGTGCGCAGAGATACCGGAGTCAAAGCTCCCCTTCCCCTCAGCGACATTGTCACATCCGTTCCTCAACTTCTTGAGACGATTCAAAGTGACATGTTCAAACGCGCTCAGGAAACGTATCACTCCCATATCAAGGAAGTCACACGCTGGGAAGACGTCGTCCCTACATTAGACTCGAAATGCGTCATTGCTATTCCTTGGTGTGAAGAGGAAGCTTGTGAAGACGATATCAAGGAAAGAAGTGCCAACGCGTGAGTACCACTTTCACAATAAAATGCGTCACATTCCATGACCCAATCCCTGTCGGGTGACCCATTTTCATAATATTGATTTGCTGACACTCTCTGTCTTGTGGAATTTTTAGGGCCGAGCCAACAGACGAACGCGCTCCTTCTGCAGGTGCCAAATCCCTCTGCATTCCCTTTGACCAATCTCTCTGGTCTCCTATCGTCCCTGGTGAGACTAAATGCGTTGGATGTGGAAAGGACGCAAAGAGGTGGACCATGTTCGGGAGGTCTTACTAGAGAAAGTAGAGAGAGATAGAGAGACCCACCCCCCTTCGTGCTCCGTATTCGGTATAGGCGATAGTGATAGTAGTGATAGCAGTGTTAGTAGAGTTAGTGATAGTATTGTAGTAGTGCTTCAGGATTGCTGATTTCGTGATTGTTTTCGGGGATCTGTTAACGTTGGAATTGTAGAATGAAAAGTGAATCCTCACCTCAGGTGTTATATGTCGTCGATTTCGTTTCATTCGGATCCCGGAGGGCTTTGGCGTCAGACTCGTGAAGATTGAGTAATGTGGGTGAGGCGATAGGATCTCAAGAAGACTTGAGTAATACCAGCGAGGCGATTGGATTGCGCACCATTCTGGACCGCGTAGCACGGCTGGAGTTCAGAAGTGCGGGTTCAATATTCAATTTACAACTTCGAGTGATATTAATGGTCCGAGGGATTACGGGTACAAGACGAAACCAGTACTAGACATGATGTCTTCCATCAACAAACACCCTGGACAATACGGAGAACACCCATCTGATCATACATCCCCAACTGCGTCTTCACATAATCAAGCGAACACTGCTGCATCGGCGGCATCTGAGGATCCTGCATCCTAAAACTAAAATCCACCTTCTCCAAACTCCCCAACCTACTCAACACCTGATTCAAATACAACCAATCCACAGAATGGAGGAACGAAATATCAACGGGACAAGGGCATGTGATATCAAACGTGACGGAAACTATGCTCAGGGGTGCGGAAGATAATACAGAAAGCGCGGCGTGCCAGACTTGTTGCCAGTATTCAAAGTGGCGATGACTGATGGAAAGGGAGAGGCTGATGGTTAGGGTGAGGGATTGGAGGGACGTGCAGGATGCAAGGGTGAGATCGTCCCAACTGCCTCCTTCTATGTCACATATCAAAAAAGCCAGTCGCATTAAATCGGGATATCGGATTTCTTTGTGGGAGAGATGGAATACGTACCGTAAGGTCCTGCGGAAAATAGCGTGCGGAGGTCAAGGGTAAAATGCCGTAGGTGTCCTCCCACTTTAGAAATCAACCTACCCGCCGTCGAAGCTTGACTCATCGCAAAACACGCAACAGTCAACGACTCGAGGCTGGGGAAGTGTAGGACATGAAGCAATGCCTTGACCACAGGCAATCCCAAGTCAAAGAAGGGGAATTCGAGGTTGAGGGATTTAGCACGTAAGGAAGGTGAGTTTCCCGATTCTGGAAGATGGGCGTTTATCATGGTGGAATATTCGAATCTCGAGAGGCGTAGTTCGTCTATTTGGCTGAATAGGTCGAGGACACCGAGTATGGAAGGGCGAAGAGGGTGGGGCCAGAAGATCCTTGTCAACGTCAAGCGGCGAAGTTTGAATTGAGCATGTGAGTGCTTGAGATTTGGGGTAGTTGTCTCCACAGTGACGTTGGGAGCACGTTCGAAGAAACTGAGCCCCTCGAGGGATAGCGTCCGCAAGTCATCCAAGTAGACGAGGACAGACTTTATCCCATCCACACTGACTGCAGATTCGAAACCATAGCTCGGCGCTGCGATTTTCAAATTGCGAATGTGTCTGTGGACACTGGGATGTGCTTGGAGGAAATCAACAAATTCGTCTATTCCGTCTTCATGTTTCGTTGCGTGCACGACAAAGTCGTGATAGATATGATATCTGGCGGATTCTGCCCAAGACTGCGAAACGAGAACGCAATTGCGTAGAGTTTCGCGATTATCATGAAGGTAGTCGAGGAAATAGTCGGTTATTTCCTGAGGGAGGGCGCAATGGGTGGTCGACATTTCGGAAGAAGACTGGCTATGTGGAGTATCGGGGCAAGAAACATGAAAGGGGGCCCGTATTTAATCAAGGGAGGATTGGGCTCCGGCCACCACTCAATAGAATAAAACACGTGGTCGGGATGTGCCTGGGGATGGCTAGCCTATATCGAGCTGGTAAACCTAGGTAATTCATCCGGAAATCGAGGTCAGCAGATAGACTTTCAACAAACCAACGGAACAGACTTGACAAAGTAAGTGTTGGGGGCAGCTGTCATGGAATATTGGAGCGAGGCGACAATCACTTCGTGCGAGGAGCCCGAACACGCTGGGTGTTCATCTCGAAGCTCTATCGAATAGAAGGACGCCCCCATTGGCTAACGGGTTAACATATTTAGCCTGATTTCGAAGACGGGTAGCCTTACAATACGGGTGAAGTCCCCACAACGTCGTCCCGAACGAAGTACGGCGCAAATACTGCGGGATTATCGATTTGCCAGCGGAGCGCCCGTCCGGTATTGGGAGGTAGGTTTGGTGACCCAATCGTAGGAGTAGGTAAATATGACGACTGTCGACGCTGGCCGACATCTATGATCTACTATCTAAGAGGCTGAACGGTCAGAATACTGCAAAACCATCTCCCTATCTGGGAGATTCGTAATATCCCAAGCCAATCTCTAGTATGTGCATCAGCGAAGATGACGAGCTTGGTAGATCGAAGTGAGCTCGGCAGAACGCTCTCGAGGAAATCCTAGCTTTCAAGGTAACACGTACAAGAAGGCACTCACCGGTATGACAAGGGTCCGATGAACTTAAGAAAGTTGAGCGAGGATAGAAGTCAGATTGTACCTGTGCAATCCCTGAAAGATACCAATATAAATGTATTTCAGGATGTTTCATTCGGTATGACTAGGACCCCTAGAGCCGGGTCATTTGAGGGTTTCGAAGTCACATCAGTTATTGAGGGCCATGTAAGTCTTTGCATAACGAGCTCACTCAGTAGACTGCCGATGAGTGAGTCTGCGAGCGCCTCTTCACCATTTTGCTTATCAATATCGTCCTAGAATGGCAGGTCAGACAGTTCGTGTCAGACTCCAAAAGATTAGACACTGGCAAAGACAAATAGGGGGTCGGAATATCTTTGTCATGGCGTATATAATCCTTCTATTTCCCAGAGCTTCTCGACTGGCTCGTTTGATGTTCGATCCTGATCCTATAAGCTGACATCTTCGTATCCTCGAGGCTCATTGACACACCCAATTCTGCCCGTGACGATTAGATTAAACAATGAGACCCTGAGGTCGGCGGAAATGTCTTTGTCTCTTGATATAGTAGAATGGGTAAAGGGTCTACAGCCTTTCTAGATCTATTTCAGGTCTATGACTTACCAAGAAATCTGAATCCGCTGACTGTGTCATTCGTCCATGAGTACCTCAGGATACAAAAACCGCGTTCTTAATACACAAAATACACAATAGAGAGTCCCCTTGACCCACACCATCCCTTCTTATATCCCTTGACTATATGAGAAATCTTCTCAATCCCTGACAGACTCCGAGTCGGCCACCCGTCGGTCGTCCGAGGTAGTCGCGCTGTTTTAGAAGACAGGGTGCCAGGGACGACTGTACTGAAGCGAGTGTTACATCTTCTCCACATGTCGCGCTATTTACACACCTTCGAGTGAATACTGATAATGCTTGGAAACCTACCATCGACTCGGAGTTGCGGTCCACTGGTTCAAAGCCATTTCAAGCACAACCCGCGCGTCTGCGAATGAGAAACGATGTCCATAAACCAAAAGTGTACTGAAAGAGTTATAAACTTTACAGAGTGGCCATGTCATTTTACAATCTGGGCTACTTGATGCTCCCTTGGTCTTCGACGTGGCATCCAACAAAGAAACAAGCTGTCCCTCAAGAGCCCTGAACTCTAGTACAAACCGCGAGTACCAATTCAAATCTCCACTCCGATCTCCTTCAAAATCTCCTCCGTCGTACCCCACAATTCCTTCGCCAAATCAGCTTTCACTCCATCCTTCCCTGGGATACCTATAACTCCCGTAGGCAGAAGATAACTGCCTTTGTATTTCTCAGCATGAGCTCGTACCACAGTGGCACAAGCAGCAAAGATGGAATTTTGCGCTCCGTTTGTTGGGGTAGTGAAGACATGTTCGCAAATCCAAGCGTAGAGCCCGCCAAAGAAACCGCCTGTTCGAATACCAAAAGCCATGTTCCCTTCTGAGAACGATCATACATGTGTCATTATGAGCACAGGACTCGTGGTGATGTAACGGGGGACAGAGATGACCCACCGGTGTTCACAGCGCCCGGATGGAGGGAAAGAACAATGATGGGGACGCCTTCTTCGTCTAGGCGACGTTGAAGTTCCTTTGTGAACAACACGTTGGCAACCTTGGAACGAGCTTAGAGAAAACGACATGAGTCAACAAACCAGTGCTCAAACGCTCATGCAAGCGCATAACATTGATGAAAAGCATATTCTACATACCATAACGTGCCAAGGCCGGCCACCAAGTTTTCGCATGGTCGTCGTTGAAGTCCTCACGGTTCCGAAAACGCAATCCATTCCCGTATAATTGAACTGCATCTGAAGTGACCTGTGCATATAACATCAACTCCGACTGCTGGCAGGGTACTACCACCAGGTAAGACGGCGATGAAATCAAACTCACATTCACAATACGAACATCGGCACCTGCCAGCTTCGCTGTCTCTTTCAACAAAGGCAGAAGGGTCATCGTGAAAACAAAATGCCCGATATGGCTACACCGCCACACCAAACGTACGAATTAGTTATGGAAAGATAGCAGTCAAAGGGTCCCAAGGACAATGAAGACGAAATGAAATCGGTCATGATGAACCATCGACCCTTGGTGTCAGTCTCAGACATTCGCTGTGAAAGAAGGAAGAGCAAAGACAAGACATTTGCCACTTACTTGACCATCATGACGTCTTGTATACCTGCATATAGTCGCAAAAGTCACAAATTATTAACATACACGACATAACGAAAAAAACAAACTACAATGAACTAGAACCCAAAATTGCACATACCATCTTGTAGGATTGTATGTGGCGTTAGAATCCTGGGACAGTCTCGTTACTACACGCCATTCGAGACCGCACCAACGAAGGTCACTCACAAAGCAGCATTATTGACTAACTCACCAGACAACGATCAACTATCAACACAAGAAGAACAAGAGCGGAAACTCACTAAGGACATCCAATCTTTCCTTCGTCTTGAGGAACTCCTCGGCGGCACTCTTCGCCTTCCTGGGATCTCCAAGCTCCAACTCAAGCCACGCGACCTCCCCATTTCCCGGTTCTAATCCTTCCTTCTTCAGTCTTTCAATCGCGGCCTTCCCTTTCTCCTCGTTCCTCCCGGCCATATATACTTTTGCGCCTCGCCTTGCGAGTTGCTGTACAGTGGCATAACCAATACCAGAACTTCAGAACTGTAGTGTGAACATGGCACGGTATACCAATGAGAATGAGGCAACATACTTGCCACCTGTTACGAGGATGATCTTTCCAGATAAATCCCCAACATCGGTTTCAGGGTCAAATTTCCGGGAGAAAGCAGATCCCATAGTGCTACTCGCTTCGGGGAGGGAACAGTGGCTTGAGGAGAAATGTACCAGACGCTATTGCTTGCATGGCGATTCTCAGAGTCTCCGGCGAGATTGTACATGTGACGTCAGTAGAAATTAAAGCCGGACATACTGGCAACGATGATGTTGTCTCCGAGGTTAATTCCGAGTCATGTTTGCCAGTTGATGCTGAGCAGGTGGCAATGCGGCGCAGATCTCCAACGGGATCGGATAAATATCCCGACCAAACCAGCGCGGCAACAAACCGTGACTCCGAGGTGTGGCCCAGTGCCAGTGGTATATTAATGATGAACCTGATACGATTTTACTGTACTGGTTATCTATTGACACACAATTGACATAAAACATCATGACAGGGTACGGTGTAGAAAACACTGCCAGTGCGATAGACAGAAATTATCACGAAATGAAACGGAATTAACAGTTCCTTGCTTGTGCTCGATTTCCCGTACAACCACAAACGCTTTTTTGATGTAAAAGACAGTCTGCGCCCTTGGGCTTTGTCATACAGACTCGGGCATGTACCACAAGTACACGCCGAAATTCCTTTTTGGAAGGAGAGCTCGACAGCATACGAAACTGCTGCGCAGGAGGAGGAGGGAGGTCTGCTCATTCCGGCCATAAGAAAGACAGAATTTGATTTGGAAAGTGAAACCCGCTGCCTCTGGTCTTGCTAAAGGCATCCGGGGAGAGTTTTCCTTTCTTACGCATTGTCTTTTGAGCATTTTCCGGATCTGGCTCAGACTGCATCTGCCTCACAAAGAGCCATTACTAGCGCACCCCAATTGTGCCATGTCCTTCGCCCACCACTCAAAAGCGAGCAAGGCTTTGCTGAAGTAGTCCGCATTTCTAGTGCACGAGTTGAACCCGACCGCTGCATCAGCGTGTCTGCGAATGAGAACCAATGAACATAAATCAAAAGTGTACAGAAAGTGTCATGAATTGTACAGAGCGGTCCTGTTATCTTACAATCTGAGCTGCCTGACTATAGAGAGTTCTCTTGGAATTTGACACGGCACTCTACAATTTTTCGCACTGTGCTTTGAGTATTGGAGCAGAAGACAGGATCCTGACATATACCCTCTCTATTCTGGCAACCTTGTAGACGGTCTTACGAGGTCATAGTAAGCTGGAGGAAGAGTATCCTCGAAGCTACTAGTCCTCCGGTTGCCGCCCGACTCCAAAGGACCTCTCGCCAAACTCAAACCTGCATCTGCTTCCCTTCTTATTCCGGGGACCCTTCCGTCATCTCCCTCATACATCGTTGACGGAGGACTCTCATCGACCTCCGAACCCGCATTCATCACGACTACAGAAAGCAATTCACTTCGTCGTTTGCTCGTGGGCCGACTTTGAAGATATCCTGCGCCTGAAGGTTCTTTTTCTGAGAAGTCCAGCTTCTGGTTCAGAGTGGACGAGTCTGCAGTGTGGATCGTCGGGTCTCCGCCTACGTAGTGGGGGATTAACATCGCGAGATAGGGAAGACGGTGATTAAATAGACGAACTTGTGTCAGATATTCGAGACATTCTCCTTCCAGACTTATAAACGACTGGGTCGGCAAAAGGGTTCCCGCGGTATTCATGACCCGAACTGTCATCTGAGAGCAAATCTTCGGATACAAATCAAGTCAGGAACTACTTCGCCACTTTGCAAGATCTGCAGCACGTACCAATACCGGGACCAGCACGGGACTTCCTCCTTCTCATCCACCAGAATACCCCAAAGAGTAAGGGAACAGCAGAAATAACCGGCACTGCGATCGCAGCAGCTCGCACATCACTTCGCATCCCGGAATTTGAAGCTGCTGCAGTAGAATCAGAGCTAACCGAGCTTGAAGCTTGTGGGGCACTCGTCCACCCGTAGGAACCTGTCTTCGTTGGCCGAATCTTTGACGTCCCTGGTCATGAAAAAAAAAGAATAATTCGCCATGAGTCGATCACGGGAATAGTGAGCGATTGCACGACGCACAGTGGTTAAAAATAGATGAAGCTGCAAGCAGTTGGCATTCTTCTGGGTCTGAGATCGCGACGATTCAGCAAACGGAAAAGTGCATTTCGAATGTACATACCACCTGCTTGAACGGTAAAATTGGCTGTACGATTGTTACTCCCAGAGAAATCCGTCAAATTCAACCACACTGAAATATCTAGAGGGGTATCAAGAACACAAAAACACCATCATCACCTAGTGTCAAGGTGGACCGTGAGGCGAAGAACGTACTTCTTGGGAGGTTGACTGTCCAATTGTATTCGAGCTGTGTTGTTTCTACAATGGTTTGTATTTCCTGACCAAAAACACTGTGGAGCATCAGCATACATCCCGGTCGCCAGGAACGACGTAGCATACGCTTGCTAATGAAAGGTGATGAGAACACTCAGAGGCCAAGAAAACAACGCTAGCATGGACTCACCAGTGTGTATGGACCTGAAACCAAACATGCATCGCGTCAAGCCCGCTGGTAAAAATCGCAGAATGACTTACCAACACCTCCACTCCATACAACCACAGTAGTTTCGCACTCCGAGACATTCAGACTTTCACTAAATCAGAAACTAAATATTACACAACCAAATTGATCTCACGGAGTCGATATCACCAGGGCATCTTGTCCGCGTACGTCCACAGTAGCAAGAGAAACAGCCAAAAGCAGAGGAACGAGAGAGCCGAAGGGGGAAAGTCGAAGTGAGAGCATCTTCACAGAGACGGTCTCAACTGCCCACCCTTAAGCGAAAGTCACCTCCTTGTTTGATTGCAATGTGGAAAAGAGAACATTCTGTCGAACACAGCGTGTATGCTGCGGAATCAGCTAGCAGCACCATAAGCGACTGTCGAAGCCATCGAGTGGGGTTCGCAACGTCAGAAGGAGCTGCGCAGCGCTCGTACGCGGGATGAGCGTGCTTTATATGTACCAATATCCCAAACCAAGACAAGAATCCGGGATGATGTTGAGGTATTGCCCATACAAAGCGACTTGGAATCTGGTCTGGGTTGGCTTAAGGGATTGTTGTGGGATTCGGATCTTCGGGCCGAAAGATAATATCCACGACATTACCCTTTCGACCCAAGAAATAATAAGTACAGATGATGAACAAGTAACTCGTGTCATTTGCGCATCGTGAGATGACATGATAGCAAACCTAAAGAGGGCGACAGCGTCACAGTCTAAAAAATCAATGATCCAAGAGCAGATGAAGCGAAAGCAATGTAAGCGATGACAACGGCAAGACAGAACATGTCAGCATAAGGAAGACAAGACTTGTTGCACCCAAGGGTTTCCCTCTATTCGGGGTCGGAACTCATCGAAGCATTTACGAAGTTCCGCCATTTGGGCTTCTGGAGTGTCTTCTTCCCCATCCGTCATTACAACGTCTTCACCATCCTGGTTCTGCTGTCGAGAAGCCCATGTCCTTAGGAATTCTTCAACGATCTTAGTGCCTTCTTCCACGACCTCAGGAGGCAGATCGGGTTCGGTTTGCGAAGCTTCTAGATGTGTCAGTCTTGTCTTGTCGGTTCCGAAAGAAAAAGCATATACCTGTGCTATTGAAGTCTTCGAGTTCGTCGGCTTTTCGTTTTGCGAGCTATTAAAGTTTGAGCACCGGCACTTGAAATAACTTGTTGGCACTAACCTTCACAACACTTTCGGGGAAATTAGCAAGTTCAGCCACATGTATACCGAAGCTCTGATCACAGACACCTTGACGATTCACGGAGATTAGCACGAAGCTTCCATTGGCACCGAATGTCCAACTCACCAGGTTCAACCTTGTACAGTAGTGTGATATCCCGATCTTTTTCAGACTCTTCAGACGATGCAACATGAGCAACGACATGCAGATTCTTCACGTGGGATATTTGTTGATCGAGAGCGGTGAGCTCATGGAAGTGAGTAGCGAACATACAAAATGCGTGGATTTGCGAGGCAATATGTCTGGGGACATGAGACAGGAAGACTGATTTCGTAGAGCGGTACGTACTCGGATATGGCCCAGGCAAGTCCGAAGCCGTCATAAGTGGATGTCCCTGTCAATTAAAGTGAACATCAGCGCGTCGGTCTGTATCCAGTCGACGACATACCTCGACCAAGCTCATCAATGATAACAAGGGAATCTTTTGTCGCGCTCTGATAATTAAGGATCATTTCAATAAGTGGACATGAGACGAAGGAAATTCCTTACCCTCAAGATACTCGCCGTCTCGAGCATCTCCGCCATGAATGTTGATACACCACGCAATTGGCTATCCCCAGCTCCTACTCGACAGAGGATGGAGTCAAATATGGGAACATTGGCTTCAGAACACGGTACAAAGCTCCCTGTCTGTGCCAACAACGCAATGACTCCGACCTGTCGTATGTATGTGCTCTTGCCCCCCATGTTTGGACCAGCTTGAAAAAAGGGTTTTTCAGGGGTTTGTCATGGTATGCCAAGATATGCTCACTGATGATCTGGAATTCACTCTCATCTGTCATATTGGTCAACTTAATAATCAGATACAAGTCGAGGGGCAACCGTACTTTTGACCATCTCGACGTCATTTGGAATGAAACTGACGTCGTCCTGAACCTCCAGACATGGATGCCGAGCGTCTTTGAGCACGAGACTCCCAGAACCTAGAAACGCTGTAGGAAGGGTCACGATTCGTAAGCAGGACAGAATACACACCTTTCTCCAGTACAGTCGGTTTCACATAAGGCTCTGGGGCGTTTACAGCGACATGTGCGAAACTTTCAAGGGGTTAAGGCAGTTGACAAAGGGAGAGAATAAAGAGCTACCTGATAATCACGTCTAGATGCGCTAGAATGCCATTCCACTCTTCCAGAACCGGGGTATACGTGGCTGCAATGGGATGAATACAAGATCGCTAAAAAGAGATGCTGACCCACATGCTATTTCGACAATATGACTAACAAGCTCTCGCTGAGTTCGAGAATACAGGTCAGTGATTTCTTTATACTCTGTCGCTAAATCTTTGAGTGTCCGCGTTGAAAAGTAAACGCCGTTTTTGAGGGTTCCAAGTTCAATGTATCTCTTCTCCTTATGTAAACCTTTACCGTCCTAAGGGGTCTTGATAAGTCCACAGTGATAGCAACGTAAGAGCTTGTTCAACCCACATTCTTGGAAACTCGGAAACAATAACCGTATGTTTGGGAATTTTCCAAGTGAAGCTTCTTATCAAGTTCGAGCTCAAGGTCTCTGCTGGCCTTCTTATGTTCTGAATCCAGCCCATCGCGGACCACCTTCAGCTTGTCGGCAAGTTCCTGAAGCTTCTCGTCGTAATCAGGTTTGATCACGAAGTTATGGTTTTCTAGCTCGTCTAGATCGAGAGTTTGTTGAACCATGTCCGCATACCTCGCGAGATTCCCATCAATTTCCTAGAGGCGCTTCAACTCTTGTTTCGAATATGGTACAGCAGATCGTAAGTGCACGAACCTTGAGTTTCTTTAGGTACGTCTCCTCCAAGAGCGCCTTGTAGCCATCCTGTTCCGGGGTCATCCCCTCCAGGGTAAAAAGCAGGCATTCGAGCTAGGTGCTATCAGCTGATGGAACTCAATTTATAACATAGGACAGGAAACAACCTTAAGGACAGCTTGATACACTCGAACAACATCTTCAAGTGTTGCGACTTTTCTCTGAAATCTCTTGCATATACGATTGAAATCAGGCATCATTTTCAAACAGTCCTCCTGATCAACACAATATTAGTCAAACTGGTTCCAAGTTACGTGTACGCACAAACCTGGAGAGTCCTTCGAGAGTTCGCATCATCTACGAATGTCTCCACCAGGTTCTGACGCTTGACTTGACATCGATGAGTAGAGTTTCGGGTAATGGAAAACGCCGTGGACGTACAAATTTCGTGTAGATTGACGAGTGGTTGTTTTAGCCAATTGCCAAGTAACCTTGAACCTTGAGCAGTTTTACATTTATTCAACAATCCAAATAACGTTGTGTTTTTGTTGGAGGTCTGTTTAATATTGAACAACGTTTACATGGGTATATGAGAGGGCGATATCGTGAAAGGTTGATCAAGTACGTACAATTCCACCAGGTGCATCTGTGAGATTGAGCGCTCTCAATGCACTGGCGTCCAAGCGCATATATTGGGATAGGTCATGAGTTCGAATCGTGAAGACGCCACGATTTGAAGGGTCAGAGAGCAATGAGAGATATGTTATAAGGGCCGAGAGTGCTGATGGTGCCACAGGGAAATTGAGTTGTTCTGATAGAGGAGGTAAGTCATATGACTGGAGATATACCAGTGAACGGGCAGTACCAATGGTCAACGATGCATCGACACCAGTTGATGATGAGGGGATTGAGCTCGGTTTGAGAAGTTGTACGAGGTCGTCCTGGATACTCCTTGAGTTAAATTCGCCTGACATATCCGGGTGTGAACCAGAGAGAAATTCCAATGGGGATACCACTCACTTGGACGACGCTCCGTGACTACAACGCCGCATCGATCGAGTACATCCTTGAGTTTCTTCAGGTCATGGTCACGTTCGGTGGTTCCTGATGCGGTCCCCGTCGGAATAAGTGCCTCTTTGATACCGAGTTGAATGATGAGTGTCTGATGGTCTCAGCTATGACTTTGTTGGATGAAACGAAAAGAGACGAAGAATTACCTCGATATTCGAGAAAGAATCGTTATCTGCGAAGTCGGCAACACCGAGGGCTCGGGTACTTGTGTCGGCAAACGCGATACCAACAACTTTGGTGACGACCTTGGGGCCAGCTGCACCAGACGAAGACGCGATTTTGATGGCCATTACCATTGGCGGTGAGGTGATATCTGTATTTCCAAATAATAACTCTTCTACAGCCTGCAAGTTTCCTGGTGAAGCCTGAGATACAATACTGTATCAGTCTTTATAGTCACAACTGGCAATCCGGCAACCTACTTCCTTGTCCAGGCGGAACCTCGTTGCCTTCTTACCCTGACCGGCATCAGGAACCCAAATTTCAACTTTCAGTTGCTTTGCTGTCAATGCCTCGCGGAGGAATGTCTTTGCACTGTTCGAGCTGAGTGTTACGCTGGGTAGACCGGATTTGCCTCCCGGCCCAAGGTACTTGATTACAGTATTAGTCCGATATAAGTTGGCGGCGACGTATAAGGCATCAGGACCGTGCAACGAGTAGTATTCACTTCTATCGAATAAACGAATTGTGCCAGTCTCAGGAGACTTTCGTTCTAATCCCGCGAAGAACTTGCAAAATCCGGGGTGAGAGGAGTTATCTGGATTACAATTCAGACAGGGAATTCAGAGAGGAGATGAAAGTACCGACCAATTTCGTAGTCCGCATCCTTCTCCTTTCCATACATGAGAGCCATTTTTGTTTCTCAAAGCTGTCAATGGTGGCAGTTGGGGTTGTGCGGACAGCAGCAAACGCGACGCGTTTGATACCTCGACGCGTCTGACGCGTAATTTGATGAAACTCCGACCAAAAATAAAGTTCCTGCGCCACAAGCGTGGTATCCTGCCTCGCATAAAACGCGTGGCAGATTTTTTTCTTCCTCGAGCTCAACCACCATCAAATGAACTCTTCAACTTGTTTCAACGCTCTGGGACTTTTCCATTATGACATCGTCGGCTTCAAATCTTGTTCAGGGTCGTGTTCAGGGTCTCCTAGTCTAATGCAAGGCTATATCGTACGATCGTTTCGCATTTCATGTCTTTCGCACTGCTTGTGTACAGGTGCAGCGGGTTTCTCACCGCAGCTTCTGAAGTGGCTTTTTCAGTGCAAGAGAGTTGGCTCGCCAACCTTCCGTTATTACTTCAATGCCTATCATAATTCATGGTGTAGAGGTTTGTCAAGGAAGATACATATCTTGACGAATGCGTGTATGATTGTGGATGATGTGGATCTATAAATACATGCAGAATACATACATTGACCCAGTATAGATACAATTACAGAAATGCAATGTTCAGTGTTCATGGTGGTACATCTATGCAATCACATGTGGGAATAATAATCGAATGAGATACTCAGCCAGCGTCATTTCTAGATCTGATCGGTCTCACTCGACGTGTAAGATGCGGAGGATGCCTTTCGACTTCAAATTAGGGAGCTGTGCGGCAATAGCCTTCTCAATGATATCAAACTCCCTGACATCCATGGCTCTCGAGAACGCCAGCTTCAACGTCACCGACTTCAGCTTCTTCGCCACGCCTTCCGCTCGTTTTGCGTCTTCCCGTGGGAGGAGAGAAAGGGTCTTCCCTGACGGCTTGGTGGCGGGAACGATATAGTCAAGAGCACGCATATCCAATCGACGAAGCCAGCGCGAGTCGTTATAGGCAGTGGGTGGGATAGAGATGTGAAGTGTGAGGTCTCGGAACTTGGGAGAATGGATACGTGAGAGGACAGCGCTGAACATAGATTGTTCTTCCTTTGATGAAATCCAGGGCGCTCGGATGCACCAAGGAAAACGTAGTGTCAGGGATTCCAATGAAGTGTTGTGAGAGAGATTCGTATGACCCATGAGTGAAACTAGGGTGACGAACGTCAGAGACCAAATGTCATAATTACTCACGCTCGCGATCCGGGTACTTACCAGGTGGACGTGAAGGGGTAGTCAAAATATCGAAGGTCAGATGTCGTAAGCCAGCACCAGCCGAATTGAGCAAAATCTGAGGAATGGGGCCAGGCAAAGATCCAACGAGGTTCACCCTCATTTGTAGTCGTTGGAGTGGGGGAAGGGAGAGGACCATGTTTGGATCAGGTATGTTCGCGGCAGGATATTTCCAATCCTCGAAATCAAGGGATAGGCTATTAAGTCGTTGATACTGGCGAATGGTTGAAATCATTTCAGCAAAGGAGCGGAAGTAGACTTTTTGAAGCGTGAGTTCTTTGAGTCGGGGAAAGCACGGAAGTTGGGATCGACAGAGGCCCCTCTGTACGTCAGACCAATGGGTCTTATTCGCCTCGAGGTGGAGCGACTCCACTTTGCCAATATCCACGAGAGTAGAGTTGGTGACTTCGGGATAAACGTCGCCCTCGATTGTAACCTCTCGCACACATCGTGCGATGTGAGGCTGAGAACGTAATGTAGACGCATCAATCCCGTATTTCCTGAACCGAATGGATCGGAATAGGTGGAAACGAGAACGTGGAAGCCATGTCCGATGAGTAAGGCAACACGCCCTAAGGGAGCGAACGTTGTCCCATAGGTAGTCGATGATCTCGTCGACCAGCTCGGGGGGTAAGTGCATCGTCTTTCGACCATAATGATAGTATTCGGACCCGCCGATCCTCTGCGGCGGAACGGAATTTGAGTGATGGGAAATCTAACCCAAAAGAAGCATACGGACCTTCAAGTTGGTTTGGCCAATGACCCGCTTGGGCCTCGGCGAACTTGACAGTTCATAAGTTATAACCTCTTGAATGCGAGGTTCGCCGTCTGTAGCCAACAAAAGCACAGAGACAATAGCAAGGGAGCACCCAACGAATAGCATGCTGAGGAGGAGGAAGATGTTCAAGGGCAGAATTAGCCGCCTACATCGGCTGTTTATAACAAGTGAACGTGTTCTGTGTGCCAGAGGTGTTAGACCGCTGAGAGTCGTGATAGCCACGACATAGGCGAACATGAGGTTCGAGTGTTGTCGCATCTCAGGTCGTGGTTGGAACTTGGAGGAAAGCCGCAACTTCGATCGAGCCATCAACATCGCGTTCCCCACGAGGCTGTGCAAACATGTGACCGCGCGCCAGGACAAATTGCAAAAGCAGGGCACTCAAGAGTAGTGGGATTCATATGAATCATATCACCTACTCCATTCTCAAGGGAAAGTGTTCATTGATGGTACAGGGAGACGTGCGAACTCTTTCCAGTGACCCTACGAGGATAGTGGAATAATGCTCTACACCGCCGGCCCTTCATCCCTGTGACTGGTAGGATAAGGACATCGGATATGATTTTCGAGAAGGATTCTATGAATCGTGGACATAGATACGAGGGAACGACCTTATGATCCAGACGGGGGCATTGTGGCAGGAACGTGAACCTACTGAGGTATATTAGCCACGATGCTGATCCAAGAAGGAACTGCGTACACGAATTCAAGATCTCACTCGGTCCTCTTCCCGCGGTCACAGGAGTTCTGCATACATAACTACACTTGGGTGAGTCTGATTCAGCTTTGTAGAGCAACGGCACGACCATACAGGAGCAATGAAGAGATACCTAGAACACACCAAATTCTGTCGGATACCCCGCGCTTCTAGATCGACGGAATAAGTGCCTCGCTGCAAGTCTCCCCATCGCTTTTCCGCCGCAACATTGGGTCCGCAGAACGAAGGAAGCCACCCCTATGCGGGAGCAGTACTGAAATTTGAGAACAAGCCTTCATCGTGACATTCGAGGTGCTTCCTGAAGGCCTGATTCCTAAAACAAGCTCAACCACGATAGAGAGGTACGATTGCAATTCAGAGAACCTCCACGCACGACGTCGTATTCGTCAATGCAAACGAATGAAACCCGCGGCCCGTTCCGCGACTCTGAGAGAAAGGATATCTCCACATAAATGTAGGAACCAGAACGAGCGCATATGAAAGGGTTACAATTTGACACGGGACAGTGGTGTCGCTGCGTATATCCCACAGATTATCAGCCAACTGTCCCGATTCCGATGTGAATAGCACATACCATGCCTGCATCAACTTCTCAATCTGAACGTATTTTGACAGCCGATGTGAGTAAGCGTGTCGTCAGCACCACCAAACTTTGCATTCACGAAAGCTTGGTAGTAATAGAGGAAGCAATATGATACATGATTTTAGACTCGGGATTTGGAGGAACGTCACCAATCCACGAAATTGGGGTGGACTTGAAGCTTAACGGGAAGCGGTGTCCTTGTGGTGCCCTAAGGACCGCCCTTGTTTCGTTAATATGTGAAGGATACATGGTCAAATGTCGTGTTTGGTGTTCAAACCTCGATACACAGAAAACACGACACTTCAAGGAGATGGGTGCATCATTGATCGTGACCGCGTGACCATAGCCTTGCAAAGGGGGAGCCCCGTCATACCCAGGGTCCCACGGTCCTTTTGGGCGCTTAAAAGGGTCGACCCTTTTGATGCGCCAGAGACCCTTTCGGGTGTCAGGTGAACTCTTGACCCTAACCCCATTGTGTTCTCGCAAGGGGAGGGAAAATTTACTAAGTCCGAAGCGCCCACACTATAGCGGGGCCTCGGGCAGTAAGAAACCCTGGGTAGCCTCTGACCGAGGCCGTGAGAAAACCCTGGGTAGGCTCCGCCGCCCAAGGGCGGCGTGGGACCCTGGGAATGACCCTATTGCCTTGCAAAGCGGCGGCGTGTGCGCAAGTTTACCTCAAGGCAATGACGGGGAAAACCGTGAGAAAGAAAAGCCAATTGACCCGAAGAACCACGATTGGGTGATTTCTCGGATATTCGGGCGGAGTCCGGCAGCATCCCGTGCAATTCCAGACGGATTCCCACTAAGTTGGAACATGTTGCGTTCGTCTGAAAGAAACGAGACACAAAATGTCAGAATTCGGGACGTCCCTCACTAGGAATTGATTTCTTCAGGGATATCACACGGTGGTAATGATAGCCTGAACGTGTTGCACCACTACACCGAACTACGTGCTTACCGAGTAGATGCCCTGTAGAAGAATGGGACAGCTCCGCACTCGACCCTACATCTTGACGAGGTGTTTACACTCAGGATTTATAATAGACCTGCAGTACGACGATCGGCGATCGTTTTACATTGATATGTATTTGACCGATCTAAAGACCATCCCAAATTAGACTCTTAGAAGTTAGCAGTCGGACACCGTTGGTTCCGAGTCGAATGGGTCCCAGTGGGTGACTTGGAAGATTCCATCATTCAAGTTTGAAAGTGACATTTCTAAAATGTATCAGAACTTGGAGGAACCATCAAAAGTTGACGCGAGTACCTTCCGAGCAGAGTTAATACAGATGTACGGCCCTCGCAACTGCTGACAAGCGACCATCGTGTCCACGAGGAGGCAATTCAAGGTCGGCTTTTCAATAAAAAGGTACCATAGCTGAACAATTACTTCTGACGAAGGGATGCAATTGATCAACGAAGCAGATCAATAATGCATCACGAGGTCCAACCTAGATCTCCACTCCTCTTTCCTTCAAAATACTCACCAGTGCTCCCCACAGTTCCTTCGCCAGATCCGTGTCAAGTCCGACCTTGCCTGGCGACGTGATGATGCCTGTAGGCATAAGATATGCCCCTTTGTATTTCTCTACGTCCGCACGTACCGCAGGTGCCGCGGCAGCAAATACGGTATTCGTTGCTCCGTTTGTCGGAGTGGTGAAGAATGTTTCACTGATCCAACAGTAGAAGGTTCCAAGGGTGCCGCCGACGCGAGTTGAATATGCCCGTGTTCCTTCTGATGCCATCACATGAAGTCAATTTGTAAAATTCACTGAAGGACGACTTACCAGTGTTGACTGTCCCTGGGTGAAGACAAAGTACGATGATATTCGGGTCTTCTTTGTTCAGTCTTCGCTGGAGCTCCTTCGTGAACAGCACGATTGCAATTTTGGTTCGGGCTATGCAATTGGGCCGACTTGATCGCTTCAGAGGTTCGGGAAATCCGTGCTGATACTAATATCGACCTTACCGTAGCGAGCAAATGCGGGTGTCCATGATTTGGCATGTTCATCATTGAAATCCTCACGGTTTCTAAATCGTATCCCACTCCCAATGCTTCGAATTGCTTCCGAAGACAGCTACAAAGACCCATTGGACAAAAACCCAAAGGAATATCCATCAATGACCAGAACAGAAAGTGTTTAGGTAGACGTACATTGACAATCCGAACATCAGACCCCGGCTCTTTCGCCGTTGCTTCCATTAACGGCAAAAGGGACATAGTAAACACAAAGGGCCCTATGACACTATATCGCATATGAATGAACTCTGAGAATTCTACCCAGAACAACGCAATCAGAGTTGCTCTGTAGTACCTACTTGGTCATCATAATTTCTTGAATGCCTGTTGTACGAAGGCAGTCATGGAAGAAGGAGAATCAATGAGCGAGGACAGTACGAACAAGAGGAGTGAGAACGCACCATCTTCAGACATTGAATAAGGAACCAAGAGTCTGGAAACAGCAATTCACAAGCTGTTGAGAACGCTGTCATCATGCGAAGAGAAGACTATGATTCACAAAGCAGCATTATTGACTTTGTGTTCCCGGACGTATGATGCAATTAGAACATGACAACGAGCGACATAACCAAAATGACAAGCCTGAATAACGCACCAAGAACGTCTAATCTTCCTTCCAACTGTTTGAACTCTTCAGCTGCCGCCTTTGCCTTCCTTGGGTCGCTCAAGTCGAGTTTGAGCCACGAAACCTCGCCATTACCAGGCCCCAGCCCTTCCTGCTTCAATCCCCGAATCGCAACTTGAGCTTTCTCCTCGTTTCGCGCTGCCATATAAACCTTTGCACCTCGTCGTGCAAGTTGTTGTATCGTGGCATACCCTATTCCGGAACTGATTGCATTCCAGACCGATATAATCCAACAAAGTTGATGTAATGCACTTACTTTCCCCCCGTCACGATGATAACTTTCCCGGAGAGATCACCGATGTCTGTCTCTGAATTGAACTTCTTCGAAAATGCGGTACCCATGTTGCAAGTTGAAGGAGGAAACCAAGTATCAACCGAGAACATTGTGATTTCGGGTAGTCCATCTCGGCTTCAGATACTTGATATTAACCTGAGACTACTCCTAAATTAGGGGTATAATACTACACCGGCATCCGCACTACTTTCAAAACGCAGGGAATACCGTCTAGGAGAGCGAACCAGCTGGATATCCTGAGAGGGAACTGGCGAATTGGGTGGTATAAAACCCCAACACTCACTCAAAGTTCCACGCCTATCTCCTTCAAAAGCTCCTCAGTCGTCCTCCACAACTCCTTCGCCAAATCAGTTTTCACCCCATCCTTCCCCGGAGTGCTAATAACGCCAATAGGTCTTAGATAAGCCCCCTTGTACTTCTCGGGATTAGCCCGTACCACAGGCGCACTTGCAGCAAAGACAGAATTATAGGCTCCATTCGTTGGGGTTGTGAAGAAATGTTCGCTGAACCAAGCGAAGATCGCGCCAATGACGCCGCCATTCCAAGTAGCAACACCCATAGTTCCTTCTGGGAGCGGCCAATATAAATGTCAGGAGCTATAACTCGTGATGAAAGAGGGATTGAGATGACCCACCTGTATTTATGGTACCTGGATGGAGGGAGAGGACAATGATAGGCGCGCCTTCTTCATCTAGACGGCGTTGAAGCTCCTTTGTGAATAACACGTTGGCTACCTTTGAACGGGCTTCGATGGACATGAGTAGAAGCATTGCCACAATGCCCGCTCGAGCGCACATCCAAGCTCACAGAATGATGAAAACCGTATTCAACATACCATGACGTGCCATGGCAGGTGACCAAGCTTTCGCATGATCATCGTTGAAGTCTTCGCGATTACGAAACCGTAATCCGCTTCCGTAAACCTGAACGATATCTGAAGATACCTACGCAGAAAGATCAGCTCCGATCCATTCGTCATGGAATATCAACAGGATAAATAGAGAAGGGAGGGTAAACTCACGTTCACGATCCTAACATCTGAGCCTGTCTCCTTCGCTGTCTCTTTCAACAAAGGCAAAAGGGTGTTCGTGAAAACAAAATGCCCGACATGGCTACACCACCATACCAAACATGAATCAGTCATGTATGATAGCAAACGAAGGATCCCAGGACATTGAAGATGAAAACCAAAACAAACGTGACGAACCATGGAGCCTTGGTCCAGCTCCTTTTCATCGTAAGATACAAAAAGGACACTTCCCACTCACTTGACCATCATGACATCTTGAATACCTGCAAATGGTCATTTAGGTCATCGAGTATCAACACCAACGACACAAAACTTGAAATCCGGCTGCACAAATCAAAGTCGGACATACCGTCTTCTGGAATCCTATGCGGGACGAAGATCCTATGACAGGGTCCCGTTACCGTTCTACCACCCAAAACCCCACCAACACTCACAAGGCAGCATTATTCACTATTCATCCAATAGTTCAATCAGCTACAGTATACGTGAAAGATTAAAACAGCAGCTTACCAAGTACGTCCAGTCTCTTCTCTACCTTCCTGAACTCCTCTGCAGCACTCTTCGCCTTCCTAGGGTCTGACAGCTCCAACTCGAGCCACACGACCTCCCCATTTCCGGGTTCCAGCCCCTCCTTCTTCAACCTATCGATCGCTGCCTTCCCTCTCTCCTGATTACGCCCAGCCATGTACACTTTTGCGCCTCGCCGAGCAAGATGCTGTATAGTTGTGTATCCTATTCCTGAACTTGAGGATAGTAGCGTGAACGCGACCGATATACAAAAAATAAGAGGCTACGGCAACTCACTTCCCGCCAGTTACAAGAATGACTTTTCCAGACAGATCACCAATATCAGTGGCAGGATTGAAGTTCTTTGAGGAAGCAGAGCCCATGCTGGTCTCTAGCAGGGGTCAGGGGTCCAAGGGATGGGATAGAGGATAAATCACGGAGTAGAAACCTGAGGTGGTGGGGAGGATGTACAGTGTTTGTGGTAATGGCAGTGGGGGACGAGGATGTATGATGACTCAAAGCAAATGCCGTCGAGTAGTACGTACCCTCTCGGCCCTTGGGTTCAGATCTCAGATCTCAAACCCGAATCAAAAATTTAGAATTAGGATAGACCGACTTCAAACTTTCTTGGTACGAATCTGAAGCCATTCCAGGATCAGGGACTACACCAAGAGAGTATACCGATACTACTTTGAAAACGCAAGACATACCAGCCAGGAATCCGAGAAAGAAATCACCGACAGACCCTTAGCGCCTAGCGCTTAGTAGATCACGCAGCATGAAGCCTCAACACCAGCTTAAATGTCCACCCCGATCTCCTTCAAAATCTCTTCAGTCGTTCCCCACAACTCCTTCGCTAGATCAGGTTTCACTCCATCCTTACCAGGGGTGCTAATAACTCCCGTGGGTCTTAGATAAACCCCCTTATATGTCTCGGGATTGGCCCGCACCACAGGTGCACTGGCAGCAAAAACGGAATTATACGCTCCGTTTGTCGGGGTAGTGAAGAAATGTTCGCTGATCCAAGCATAGATTCCGCCAAAGACACCACCCTTCCTGATACCAAAAGCCACATTTCCCTCTAGGAAAAACCGATGAGTCAGGAGCACAACATGGTACTGAAACAAGGGGTTCAAGTAGCTCACCCGTGTTAATGGTACCCGGATGGAGAGAAAGTACAATGATGGGCACGCCTTCTTCGTCTAGACGACGCTGAAGCTCCTTTGTAAATAGTACGTTGGCTACCTTCGAACGGGCTTCGTAAAAACATGAGTTCATGCAGTGCGAAAACGCCCGTACAAGCGTACAGAATGAATAAAAGGCATAGTCTACCCACCATAACGTGCCAACGCGGGCGACCAAGCTTTCGCATGGTCGTCATTGAAGTCCTCGCGATTCCGAAACCGCAACCCGCTTCCATATACTTGAACGGCATCGGAAGATACCTATGGCAGGAAGATTAACACTGATTCGACACGAGATATCAACAGGAAAGGCGGGGAAAGGAGAATGAACCCACATTCACAATCCGAACATCCGAGCCAGGTTCTTTCGCCGTCTCCTTCAACAAAGGCAAAAGGGTCATTGTGAAAACAAAATGCCCGATATAGCTACAACACGATACCGAATCCACAAACGTGCGAACAGGTTATGAGGATCGTAAGCAAAGGGTTCCAACGACAGCGAACATGAAGGTGAAATCGAACAGGACGAACCATAGACCGGTGGTCTGCTTTCGAAGATCCTTTGTGTCAGACAAAGAAGGCACTTCCAACTCACTTGACCATCATGACATCTTGGATACCTGCAGATGATGGTATTAATTCCGAGTCACCGATACCAACGGCACAACCTGATATCCAACTGGATAAAGGAAAGCCAAAAATCGGACTTACCATCTGTCAAAATCGTATGGGGCACCATAATCCTATAACAGTGTCCCATTACATTCCATAATCCCAATTGTAAGATAATGGAACACACTCACAAAGCAGCATTATTCACTAATCCGACCACAAGCGCAATCAACAAGGGCACACAGAAAATGGAACGGGTACTCACCCAGAACGTCCAACCTCTTCTCTACCTTCCTGAACTCCTCGGCAGCACTCTTCGCCTTCCTAGGGTCAGAAAGCTCCAACTCAAGCCACACAACATCCCCATTTCCAGGTTCCAACCCCTCTTTCTTCAATTTTTCTATCGCTGCCTTCCCCTTCTCCTCATTTCGCCCAGCCATATAGACTTTGGCGCCTCTCCTGGCGAGATGCTGGATAGTAGCATATCCTATGCCAGAACTTGAAGAGTAACGTGAGTACGGCAGACATACACCAAAGACGAGACCATAACAACTGACTTCCCGCCAGTGACAAGAATGACCTTTCCTGACAGGTCCCCAATGTCAGTCTCAGGATGAAATTTCTTGGAGGGAGCAGAGCCCATGTTGGCTTCTAGCAGAAAATAAGAGTATGAGGGGGACTGTACCTGTCAGGTCGTTTTGATCACCATGGAAAATTCTCTCTGGTGGGAGCAATTATGGTGGTATGTATGATGACTTATTTCAGTATTGGTCCCGAGTCCCGACTCTCATGTGGCAATTGCCGGTGTGGGAAAACCGGAAGACAGAAGCCGACTTACCCGAGATATATCGCAATTGATTCCACGATTATCATATACAGTCAAATCCTCTATTATGGACACTGGAAGAGCGTGCGGAGATCCGTCGAGTTTTAACATCTCAACGCTAACACTCGAGCAAGTTCGTCTCACTGTTCAGCTGAGACAAATCGACACATATTTCGAGACATAAAGGATAGCTCTATTCTTTCAGGGGCGAAACGACAGGGTCATAATTGCGAGCCCGTGCCTTCTTACACTACACAAATTTCTAATCGAGTCTTCAAGCTGTACAACCAACACCGCAAAAGGACACCTCCGCACATGAATATAGCTACCTGTTCAATTGACGTGGTATGTTCAGGGTCAACATTGGACCTACAGCGCGATCATCGAATCTCGATCATATTGGCATTGATGTTGAATTGAGCGATCTAGTGTAATTATCCTAAATTTTAGACTCTCAGCGGTCGGACCTCATGTGGGGCTGTTGGTCCAAGTGGGCCCCCAACGATTGATTTTCAAGGTTCAATTATCCGAACTTGAAAGTGGAATTTCCAAAACAAAAATCTCAAATTTTCTAGGAATCATCAAACTTTGACCCGATTGCCTTCCGAGCAGGGTCAGTATGTATGACCCTTGCGTATCGATAAAAGCGATCATCGCTTCTATGTACAACAGCGGCCTCAAGGTGATCGGATTTAGTGATAATGAAAGGATACCATACATTAGAAAATACTAGAAAACTTGTAAATGAATGCAATGAGCCAATGAAGCAAAACAATAATGCTGAGCAGCAGGGGAACGAAGACCAGCTTAGATTTCCACCCCCATTTCCTTCAAAATACTTTCCAGAGTTCCCCACAATTCCTTCGCGAGATTCGTGTCAAGTCCGATCTTGCCTGGTGATGTGATGATGCCGATGGGCATGAGAAATGCCCCTTTGTACTTCTCTACCTCGGCACGTACGACAGGTGCAGCGGCAGCGAAAACAGGATTCAAGGCTCCATTTGTTGGAGTGATGAAAAATGTTTCACCGATCCAACGATAAAAGGCTCCCAGGGTGCCACCAACGCGAGTAGAATACGCCCGTGTTCCCTCTGGTACCAGGCTATGAGTTCAAGCTACATCACCCGCGAACTGACTTACCAGTATTGACGGTTCCTGGGTGAAGGCAAATTGCAACGATATCTGGTGCTTCTTCGTTCAATCTTCGCTGAAGCTCCTTCGTGAGCAAGACGATTGCAATTTTAGTTCGAGCTACACAATTGAAGAGATGAGGTCATAGGGCTGGTCCAGTCAAGTGATCCAACACTGTTTCGAACTTACCGTAACGTGCAAACGCAGGCGTCCATGAGTTGGCATGTTCATCGTTCAAATCCTCTCGATTTCGGAACCGTATCCCGCTCCCAACACTTCGAATCGTTTCGGACGATAGCTACCCAAATGATGCATCGTTGGACAGAGTTCCCGAGGAACATTTATTAACAAAATGACGAAGTGTTCAGACAGACGCACGTTAACAATCCGGACGTCAGTCCCTGCTTCCTTTGCCGTTGCCTTTAATAGAGGCAGAAGGGTCATAGTAAATACAAATGGCCCAATGACACTGTATTGTGTATAATGTTATTTCTAGAATTCGAGATGTGACCAATGGAATCATCATTTTGTCCGACTTACTTTGTCATCATAATCTCTTGAATGCCTTTATACATACAAGATACATCACGGCAGAAGAATCAATGATCGAGAATGACAAAGAGAAGGTTGAACGCACCATCCTCGGAAATTGCATAAGGGACCAAGATTCTATGAGCAGAAAGTGTCATCGCAAATCATTGCAGAACGAAGAGAAGTGCCCCACTCACAAAGCAGCATTGTTCACTTTATGTTCTCAGACGTCCGACGTAATTCCGAAGCGAACGAAATCAGAATATGATCGTTAGCGACAGAAGAACATTATAGACGACCTACCCAGAACATCCAATCTTCCCTCCAACTTCTTGAACTCTTCAGCAGCGGCCTTTGCCTTCCTAGGGTCGCTCAAGTCAAGTTTGACCCACAAGACCTCGCCATAACCAGGCCCCAACCCTTCATCCTTCAATTTCTCAATCGCAGCTCGAGCTTTCTCCTCGTTTCGCGCTGCCATATACACCTTTGCGCCCCTTCGGGCAAGCTGTTGTATCGTGGCATAACCTATTCCAGAACTTATCACGTTCCAAAACAACCTAATTCAAAAAGATGACAAAGAAGACTTACTTCCCACCAGTCACAACAATAACCTTTCCCGAGAGGTCCCCGACATCAGTTTCGGGATTGAATTTCGTTGAAAATGCGGAGCCCATGATGGGAGTTGAGGGAAGAAATGAGAGGTCAACCAAGAACAAATCATTTGTCATACCATATTTCAAAGGTTGCTTAGCGTTCCACACCTCGGCCCTTGGGTTCATACTCAGATCAATAGATATTGGTCAAGACGAGGCCGACGTCAAATATCTTGATAAGAATTTAAGACTACAATACCAGGATCAGAAGTACCGAGCCAGTACTACTTTTCGGAACGCAGAACATACCAATCCCGCCTTAGGGAGACCCTAGGTGGTAATCTAAAAGAAGAATCACTTTAGAAGAAACAAACAAACAAGCTGTCCCTGAAGAGCCCTGAACTCGAGTAGTACAAACCACGAGCACCAATTCAAATCTCCACTCCGATGTCCTTCAATATCTCCTCCGTCGTCCCCCACAACTCCTTCGCCAGATCAGCTTTCACTCCATCCTTCCCTGGAGTGCCTATAACTCCCGTAGGCAGAAGATAAACGCCTTTGTATTTCTCAGCATGAGCTCGCACCACGGTGGCACAAGCAGCAAAGATAGAGTTTTGCGCTCCGTTTGTTGGGGTTGCGAAGAAATGTTCGCAGATCCAAACGTAGAGCCCGCCAAAAACACCGCCCGTCCGAATACCAAAAGCCATATTCCCTTCTGAGAACGATCATGCATGTGTTATTAGGAGCACAAGAGTCGTGATGATGTACCGGGGGACCGAGATGACCTACCGGTGTTCACAGCGCCCGGATGGAGGGAAAGCACAATGATGGGCACGCCTTCTTCGTCTAGGCGACGTTGAAGTTCCTTTGTGAATAATACGTTGGCAACCTTCGAGCGAGCTTCGGGACGACACGAGTCAATAAACCAGTGCTCAAACGCTCATGCAAGCGCATACATTGATCAATTGCATATTCCACATACCATAACGTGCCAAGGCCGGCCACCAAGCTTTCGCATGGTCATCGTTGAAGTCCTCACGGTTCCTAAATCGTAACCCATTTCCGTATAATTGAACCGCATCTGAAGTGACCTGTGCATACAAAATCAACTCCGACTGCCGGACTAGGTAAGATGGCGATGAAAACCAACTCACATTCACAATACGAACGTCCGCACCCATCTGCTTCGCTGTCTCTTTCAACAAAGGCAGAAGGGTCATCGTGAAAACAAAATGCCCAACATGGCTACATCACCACACCATTGAACACATGAATCAGCCATGAACGATCGCAAATAGAGGGTCCCGAGGACAGCAAAGATGAAAATGAAATCGGCCATGATGAACCATAGACGCTTTGCTATCAGTTTCGAAGACTCGTTGTGGAGGGAAAAAAGGACAAAGACATTTCCTACTCACTTGACCATCATGACGTCTTGAATACCTGCATACAATCGTTGCACGACACAACTCAAAAATCAACTCCAATAAACCAAAAACCAAAACCGCACATACCGTCTGTTAAAATTGTATGCGGCGTCAAAATCCTAGGACAGGGTCCCGTCACCACAGGACATCCCTGATCACACCCACGACCCTGATGAAGCCTGAGGCTACTCACAGCGCAGCATTATTGACTGACTCACCAAACACAATTAGCTCCACACACAAAGAACCAAGGCGGCAACCCACCAAGGACATCCAACCTCTTCTCCATCTTGAGAAACTCTTCGGCGGCGCTCTTCGCCTTCCTGGGGTCCCCAAGTTCCAACCCAAGCCACGCGACCTCCCCATTTCCCGGTTCTAATCCTTCCTTCTCCAGTCTCTCAATTGCGACCTTCCCCTTCTCCTCATTCCTCCCGGCCATATATACTTTCGCGCCCCGCCTAGCGAGGCGCTGCACAGTGGCATAACCAATACCAGAACTTCAGAAATATAGCGTGAACACAAGGTGACATTCAACTGAGGATGCGACAACTTACCTCCCTCCGGTTACAAGGATGATCTTTTCAGATAGATCCCCACTATCAGTCTCAGGGTTAAATTTCCGGGAGAAAGCAGAGCCCATCCTAGGAGTGTTACTAGGTTCGAAGAGAGAATATAAGTATGAAGGAAACCATGACTATGTTGGTCGCTGCCACTTTCGGTTGCATGGTGATATTCAGAGTCTCCGGTGGAACATCGACAATCGGCCAGTATGTGCCGAACACACTGACAGTGATGGTTCGGATGCCTCAGTCAAATGTTGGCGGCCCTGAGCAATGCGGCAATGGGTAGATGGCGTCGAGCGGCAGGCATCTCTCGCGGGATCGGACAAATCCTCTCCAAATGAGTGCGGCAACTGGCCCCATCTCCGAATCGCGGCCAACGACGATGAACCTGAAACGACGTTACTGAACTACTTGTCTATCAAAACACAATCGACATAAAACATCATCACATGACTGAGGGTACGATGCAGAAAACACTGCGATACAGAGCGGGAGAACATTAAGGTAGCGATAGAAAAAAATAGGGGGCGATGGGGTTTCTCTGGGATGAATATTACAATGGTATAGGAAAGGGGGTTCACTGATAGACTATGATATTGAATGTGTGGGCAGAGTTGAAATCCATTATTCCACGCTTAAGTCAGGTTCGCTGCCGCATTCCCGACTTCTGGCGCAGCATCACCCGGCCCTTTCTCCTGTTCTCCAGTAATCTGAAGGTTGATAGTAGGTCCGATGTTGACACGCATACCAAGCCCGACTTCTCCACGGCTCGAAACTACGGTGCTTGACACGTTGTACGGTTCGGGGAAAGGCTCAGAGGGTGTGGAGGGACTCATGGTGGCAGGGGTATGAGTCGAGCTCGTCAATGTGGGTGAAATCGAGGGGGTCGGAGGACTGCCGAGATGACTGGGTCCAGTAGAGTCTATGGTGTTGGGGACCGGAATTACACATGCATTACTGGGTGGGACAGAGAGTTGAGCGGAGGGTGTGCTACTTGTAGATTCCCCGGCTTCATTTGGAACACGTTGGGCACCGCGGGTATCGGAGATGCTAGTATCTGTGCCCTGCATAAGTGAGATGCCTGGACTCTTTCGAAGATGGCTGTGAATGGAGGTGTTCAGGCTTCGGGATTCCGTGGATTGCGTATGCGTGTAAGTTAGACTATTGGGCTGAGAGGCGTCAACACTGCTTCCCAAGGAAGGACAGACGACCGGGCTACGCTCACTCGGACCTGAAGTGCCACTCCCCGCGACTTCGTTGTCCAAACGCTCCATCATGAGTGCGACCTCCGCCCGAACTTGAATCCCGGGGCAAGTTTCAGCATCTTCAGCGTGGTGTGGACCACCGACGGTATCATCTCTAGCAGGCTGAAGAGAGCGTGTGGGTAACGTGGTCGACCTCATATGGGATTGAGTTTGAATACCGGACTGTGAGCGTGCTCTAGAGTTATCGGTCTGGTTTCGCTGCCGATTGAACGAGAGACGAGCATTGATATGGTCAAGGGTGAATCTAGGGGAAGTCGAGTTCTTCCCTGATGCTTCAATAGAAGACGTGCGCATGTCGCCCGCACTACCGATACCACCGAAATCGATGGATGGGCTTGACACTTGTCCCGAGTAATTGGCAGCGCCGGCGTGAAAGTCGGCCTCGGAGATCGTGGACTCGAAATCCGCGAGCCTGAAAGTGGGTCGAGGGTTTCTTGGGGCGTCCTCGGGGGTAAGAATGCTTGTGTTCCTCACGGCCCTGATTGATTGGCGTGGTATGTCCGTTATGTTAGGTAACTTGGGAAGTGCGTCGCTTTGGCTGCGGAGTTGAGCCTGAAGGATGAGATTCTGCTCATGAAGAGTGTAGCCATTGGAGGCTCTGACAGCGCTACTGGTTCTCTGTGGGACCCCAAGTCGACCTCGAAGAGTAGTAATGTCGTCTTTTGCAGTATGGAGGTCGTGAGGAATCCCGAGATTAGGCGAAAAGGAATGATATTGAGCACTGTTGGCAAGGCTACTTGTGCCGTAGGTCATTGAAGGATTCTGCGAAGAGAGATCGTTGAATCCTGTCTGGAATAAACCTGGTGTACCAGCACAATATTTTTGCAGAGAATCGTCAAAGTGCTGTGTGCCAATAACAGGAGGCGGGGGCGATACGAATGTGCGATGGGGTAGATGGCCATATTGCAAGGAGAGATTCCCGTTCAAAGTAGGAGATGAGCCCAAGTTCGCACCAGAAAGCGGGGGTGTCAGATGGCGCCCTTGGGTCCCGTTCATATTCAAGAGTGAGGCGTGGGCGACGGTAAGCCGTGAAGGTGAGTGATCCCCTTCACGATTGAAACGCTCATTCCTCTTGAGACCCAGCAACAGTCAGAGAACAGCCCGACTGACTCGATCAAATGCTCACCCTAAGTTCCCTCTGCTCACTCGTGTCGGCGAACCGAACCGAAATTCGACATCCTGGGTCATTCCAACCACGGACCATGCGGCCATGAAGCCTCTCGACGACTTCCTCCGCTGCGGACCGGGTCTCCAACCTGCCAATGGGTTCGTTGTGAATCGATTGGGGAAGTTTGGCTCTGGTGACGTACCGAACAAATGCGATCATCCGGGGAGGGTTGCTCAACCTTGTCTGGAACAAACGGCTGCTCATGATCTTGTACGGAGAAACGAGGGCGGCAAGAATCTCTTCGTTGATACTGAGAGGCAGCCCCTCCATGTATAGGTTGGTCGAGTTTGGGTCTTTGAGTCGTTCCATATTGGCCTTGAAACCATCGGGTTCTGGGTCTGAGGCCTTCGCGGTCGAAAGCGCGTTGTGGAGTTGGGCATCGGGGCTAACAGTAGCGTACTGTGTTCCGGGAATCTTGTGTACCCTCTGTTTGATAAGGTTGGAGACGCCACACTAAGGACGGTGACGAGTGCCGCGTACCTTTGAGAAGGAAGGGTGGAGATGACGCTCTTTCCTCAATGCCTCTATGCACCTCTCTGCGGATTCAACGGTATGGAACCTGATTATATGCGCGTGAGAGATATTGCGTGGAGATTCTGAAAGGACTTACAGAACAAAGCCGTAGCCACTGTGGCAGGGGGACGGGGGTCACCATTTCGTCATGTAGAAAAGGACAGAATACCCACGATGGTTTGTCACTGACGTGTCGAGTGAATGTTCGGACGCTGACAACGTCCCCATACCTACTTGCGACCTCACGAAGCTCATCCTCCGCGCAGTTGGGAGGGAGTCCGTTGATATAAACGTTTGGTGTTCGGAACGAATCATCCTGGCTTGAAGGCGTAGCTGTTGGTGAGGGGGAGGTGGAGGTTGAAAGGGTTGGGAGAGGAGGAGAGGACACGTCGAGGGTTTGGATCGGGTGTTGAGAAGACCCTGGTGGTGCATCAGCTAACAGTACCAGAAAAAGAAAGTTTTGATCAACGTGGTCGTGGAAAGCGAAATGGGTGGAAACCTACAGCTGCCTTGGAAAGAAATCGCTCGGTTTGTGGAGAAATCGAAACCGTCATTGAGATTCGCCCTCAAAATACCAGTTGTGCCCGACGTAGCCCCGGTTGTTAGAGGGGGAGAGAGGACAGTGAACGGTAATTTATGGATATCGATGGGAGAGTCTCTAAGGGCGTGCTGGAATGGCGAGCCTTTAGGCGATGTATTCGATATGATGATTTCCGTCGAGGAGTGTGTAAGGGTCCCCGGAAGGGAGTGAGCGCTCGCTAGAGTCGAGTGGCTCAATGATACAAAGGTGACGGAGTCCGAACTGACTTGGGGTGGAGAGGTAGGTGAAGAGGATGTTTCACAGGAGGAGTCCTTTCGTACGTGGTCTTCATACGAGGATGGCAAATGGATAGAAGATGTCGAAGAGGTGTGGGAAGAGGAAGCCGTGGAGTTGACTTCGTTCGTCATTGTTGTTGTCGAAGGCAAGGTCGATGGGTTGTAAAGCTGGATAACAGGGGGATGGTGTATAGAGGTGCAGTGTAGAAGTATGGGTATTTATGCTGTCCCGCCAAGAGCGAGAGGATTGGTATACCAGGCGTAACAGACGAAAATAAACAGAAATGGCGGGGAATTGTTGAGATGTTTCGGTGACACTGAGGCGTTGCAGTCGGCTATGATTATAAGGTTTGGGATGATAAAGAAATGAGGATTGGGAGGATTGGAAAGATGGGAACAGGACAAGCCTAGGAGATGTTACTTAATCCGGAGGGGATTTGGGATACAGATGAGGGTGTATGCGGTTAATGGGGACGGGGAAGGTGTGGAATGGGGGGATAGGACCGTTCGTGGATGGCGAAAGGGGAGCAAAGTCCGAGGTGGATGGCCTTTTAGCTGTTTGTCGTCCTTGTGGGACTGAGGATGGAGATGGCGATCGGGTTGAAGAGTTTGTCGGCTGTGATAGTGGACATGAGAGCAAGTATCGAAGACGACAAAACCACATGGCAAATGATAGAGAGGGCTGTCAGAAGAGAGAGGAAACCAGCAATCTATCTGTCTATCCTACTACCAGAGCGGCAGCCTGCATTCCTTTTCCAGGCAGAAGAAGAGGACACCGAAGACCGGCGTGCTCTTCGAACATCGCACCGATCGTTCCTCAACGCAACGAGTGTCAAGCCCAGATAAAGACACGCCTCAGGAATGCAGTGACGATCGTCGCCAGGACCAACGCTGGGGGCAGGAGGCGACATGAACGAGACGCAAATCGAAGGAGCGCACAAAGGTGGGATCACAGCCTACCCTCGTGCACGAGCCATGCAAAAACCCCTGCAAAGAAATAAAATAATTTGGCCAATCAGCAACTCGACCAATGTTCATTCAGTTCTGGCTCCGGGCCCGGCCATTTGCCGTCCCACGATCCCAGATACTGTACGACATGCCCACCGATATGACCGCCAGCCGACATCGACACCACATTCATCACCCTCGACTGGTCTTTGGGCGTTGTGCCTGCACAACGCTGCTAGTGGAACAAGGCATGCCTAAAAGAGATCATCTTTAAACCCCGAATTAATCTCCGACCTGGCTTTAGCTCCGGTTGGGAAAACCGGGGTTTTATTATATTCTCCGGTGGCGTGATATAACTAGTGACCGAATCAGACCGGCACCGGTCGGTTAAAGGATGCCGGCCGCTTTCAACGCCACATCATTCATTCAGCAATTGTTTACGATGGGTTCGATGTTGGGATGATTACAACCGACGGTACCGTTCGCTGGAACTACTCAGTGCTAGGCAAGCTCTACGCCATTGCGATCTATACACATTTTTTTCTGAACATCTGTCGGTGCTACTAGGTGGGAGGTAACTCCGTCGTCTGATCCTGAACCGTGACACTATTAAGTGACTCTTGTTTCACGTGCCTCTTAGAAGTTCATCTCCGAGTCCGTTGAGTTCAAACTATTTGGGGATACCTCTGTATTCTGAATATCGTGTACCGGCGATTTTGAATTGGCTATATTGACTCCATTTTCGCCGAAATCTTTGTCACTGGCACAATGTGCCACAAAGGAGCAAAGCCTATATTGAGCCGTGTATATTACCTCACAATGTCGAGTCCCCTTTTAACGTAAAAGAACCTGAGGTAGCACCGGTCCCGTCAGTCTTTCTCAAAGACTGCTGGTTGCCTCATTGCAAAGCAGTGCCGTCCAAGTGTGCTCATTGAAATCATCTCGTGTGGCATCAAAAAAATCCCCTCTGCAAGCGCGGTATTAATTCTCAAAGCGTAGGTCAATCTCCCAGAATGGGATGCATATTTTCAAGCCAACCCATGCACGACGTGTTTGTCATTTCATTTGTGATCTGTGTTTGTATTCCCACAAGCAGCTCGGTCTGACATGAAACCTTGAATAAATCAACACTGCTCGTCCCCTGAGCCCTCAGGCTTAATCTCTTCATGTGTTTGTTCTCAGATGACTTCGTTGACTACACAAACCTTCATTCTGATCTGAACAGCCAGCATTCTCCTCATCAGAAACATGTATCCTGCTGCACAACCAAGCTCTCGAATCTGGGTTTCCTACAGTCGCTGTATTTGGTGTGAAATCAGTACATGATGAGTTGTTCTGGACAGGTTGTTCTACGAAGGTTTAGGATAAGTATCACAGCTTCAGACCCTTGGTATTGATGTATCAGTGTTTCCGCCAGAAGCTGAGCGAAAGTACCAATGTAATGACATTGCTTCCGACGCGACCCCGCATTCCTATCATCCCTGCACATCTTCCTTGCCCCTATACATTCCGTTGACTCGTTCGAAGTCTCCTTGCATTCACACCATCATGTTTCTCAGGCTGTGTGCACCCACTGGTAGGCTCTAGAATCAGATAACATTCCAACAAATTGTGTCATCATAACTGGTTTTCTCGGAGCCATTGCACGGGTTGTTCCTCGCAAAGCACAGCGCTGTCGCGTGGACGGGAGAATTACAACAACGTTACGACACTAGATATCCAATTGGTGGGCCAGAAGGTGTGCCTTTGCAAGTGATTCTCGTTCTCACGAGACCCGTCGTCTTTCTACCGTGGATATCATGGCATTGGGACCTACTTAAGAATTTGCCGTTCATCGGAGAGCTTCTCCCCTTCTCCCCTGAAGTTGCATGCCCAACACGCGACGCTTTGCCCATCAATATGTTCCGCCGCTCTACCCTCCCGATGGCATCAGAAGGTCCGGGAGATATTGGCCATTAATCTTGAGGAATTTTGAAGTTTTTCGGCACCTAATCGACGGGCATCCGCACCGCATGGAAGTACCAATGATCTGCTCACGAATACTCTATATTTGAGCCAGTGGATCTAAAGCGTGGCCAGACGAGGAAATGGCCTGACTCAATCGCAGCACCGATCACAGGGAGGGTTTAATGGAATAGAATGAAATGAAGAGAGTTCATTCCATCGGAAAGAAACTACAGAAAGTCCCAATAACAGCACCCCACTTCACGGATAGTAATAGGATACGACTCAATACGTCCAAGCAAGAATTGAACTGAACTCCGAATCTGATTATTAGCACCCTCCAACCTAGATAATGGTGGGAGGTCAAACCCGATAGATAGATAAACGTTCCTCAAGCAATGCTTCCTCGGCCATCTCCTGGCGCCACCTTTGGCACCAATCAAGGACTCTCCAACAGAACGGAGATTCCACTTTCCTCAACTCCGATCGACCTCGACGGAAAATACTCAAATCTTGAGATTAAGAAACCGCAGCGGTTTACGGGGGCGTACAAGTGGTCCGAAAGTATGGATCTCTGTCATGGGGGCACATAGTGGGATCATACGACATGCAGGGAGAATAAACTCCCGCCATCGGAGAACACAGGATGTCTTGTCGTCGTGGCCGCAGTTATTTGGGGAGTAGACGACGAAGGTTCTGCGTTCAAGCCAGCGACCGCGACCCTCAGCACCGTGCTCTTCATTTTGTACCTCATGACGTACTTCTGGCACAAATGCCAAGTGATACCGGCCTCAAGGCAATCTGTTTGACCACGGGGGGAGTAAATCGATAACCATCTTCAAGAGAGAGAAAGATCATCGGGACTCACGCAGCTGACAACGGAGATACTGCTTCCTTTTTGGGCGGTGAAGGTCGACATAGCGTAGTATCAGGAACATAGTGTCCCTAGACCCCTGTATCGTTGATAACGTGTTCCAAACACGATGGAACACAATCCGATCGTTCACAACTAGTCGCGCCGGGAAATGCGGGGCGCTCCTAGCAGGAGGAGAGAAGCGTGCGCCCCGAGGCATCCGGGAGAGCCGTATTCAATGCTGTGTATTCGACGCGGACAACGGTGACTACCTTTTTGTGAAAAACACAGAAGCGGACAAGAAATATTAGGATCAGAACTTCTTGGCGCGCTTGCAACTAAGACTTCGCCGAACCATTTCAGGAATGCTGAGGGGGGAGGTTGCCAGGTTGTGGTATTTGCGTGTCAAGGGTAATGACACAATAGTACGTGGTTCGGGTGACCAGAGAACGAAACCGACGTCAGTCAGAAAGGCGATGTTGATTAGAGTTATGTACATTATAGAAAGTGCTCACCAGACCAATAGAGTCTTTGAAAGATGTCAGACTATGCTATTCCGCGACGCAATTCAATTTAGACCACAGGTTGTTGTGAGTATTGACGCGAAAGTCGACGCGTTGCAGCAACGGTTCCATTCATCCGAACTGATTGCGAAGACCAGCTTGGTGCATGCATCAAGGGTGAGTAGTCTCGTAATCGTCGTTTTCTGATCTGTTGAATCAGGCGATGCTAATTAACTTTGTGTCCCTACCCAAGTAGGCGCAAGTGAATGATAGGAAAGGTGCACGAAGCGAGAAAATCTCATCGGATACGCGTATCTAGAGATGAGACAACGTGTGTTGGGATTCGGGTAGGTGTGTGAAGGGGTGGTGGGCAACACACGATGTGAGGGCGGAGGGCAAGGAAGGCTCTACGCGAATGGGCGCTTTAAGGCAGAGCGCGGCTGCTCATCTGGCGAGATCTGGCGTTGGTCCTTCTTTCGTGCCCAGCCACAGTGACCCTCGACTTGCTCCTGGTCTGCATATCATTCACGTTATCGCCGCCATGTTGGGCCAATGTGAAGACCCGCCTTCTAATCTAGTGCCCCGTCCGGCGTGTTACTGGACCTCCGTGAAACCTTTGCTTATGGCCTTCGGGCCTGTCTGGACACTGCAGTGGAGCAACCGATATTGGCAGCGCATTATTCGTTGCCCACGTTTTCGACTGTTCATTGCCCGCGAAGATTGTGTTTGTGCGTGTATCACGTCACCCCAGGGTTGCACGATTTCGTACAGTGGTTTGGCGTGCACAGTGAGTGTAAATCAAGTCATCTTTTGACCAGGTTGTGATCGTCTTACGACAGCCTGAGTGGCAATAGGAAATTCCCAAGCCCTATCGAAATTTTCCCAACCCAAGACGATGACCTGCGCTTGGAAATATAGTGTTGGTTGTCTTTGATGCCATAGCCAGGGGTCCCACCATTCTTTACGACATTCCGCCCACGAACGAATGCGTTCGACAGGGCTCTCACAATCCCTGTACTTTATCCTTTCGTTCACTTCGCCGGTGGCAATATATCAAAACTCCGACATCTTGACAAGAGTACGTCTGTCCGAAATTTCGCGCTCCAGAAATGCACCAAGTAGACGGATAAGGAAGAGAGGTTCACAAGCGAACTACGTTTCCTAAACTCCCAGTGTAGGGTAGATTCATGATGATGCGATGGAGAAGTCTGCGTCGGATGACTTGCTGGGCGGTCCGCGATGTATGTCGTCTTACTTTGCGAGCTTCGGTCGGATTGTGGACGATGACTCAAGTGGACCAATCAATATCCCAGCCCTTTCGTATACGCCACAGGAATTGTCACCCCTGTCCATCCATCCCCTCAAAAATGCAACAGGCAACGCGTCTTGATACCGGAACTGTGCTCCGAGTCGAGAATGGAGAATATACATGCAACATCTCTCAAAACACCACCTACACCTGATTATCATAGAGTACATTGCATAGCTCTGACGCTAACCCTCTCAAAAGCAGAAGATGTTGTTCCATTCGTGGAAGATCGGATGGACGGAGATGGGTGGAATTTCTAAATGAAAAAGCTGGATAAACGATTGACAGTTCCGTCTCAGACTCGGTGTCGTAACCCCGACTGGAACAGCGACGCCTCAACGCCGAGGGATCAGCTCGATGTGGTCGCGGTGAGTAGGACCAAGCCCAGATGGACTATCGCGGAAATTAGGCTGTTTCTGTCTTTGTTGGCGTATTCGCACTTTTTTCGATTAATTTCTCTTCACAACTTTCGATCATGCGGTGCAGTCATTCTGATCGAAGATGACTCGGTGGAATTAACCCACCTCCTAGTTGTGAAAGAACGATCGCAAAAATGCAAGAAGGGCACAACGAGCAGAAGCCCCGTTTGTTTCAACCACTATCCAGTCTGGAATGCTATAGCACGTCAGATAAACTACCATTTGCATCGCCCGCACAAGTTAGAGACCGACTGCCACAAATACGGCCATATCTTCACACAATTACGTCGTCCAACGCTGTGCAAGTGAACGACAGCGAGAAATTCCCAAACGATGATTGTGTGACTATGAAATACAATGGTCGGAGTGGACAAGGGTATCTCCTCCGAGTTTTCTCCCCGCGTCAAGGCCGCATATGTCCATACCAAGTCACATTGACACTCCCGTTTCCCTACCCCCTCGACTGAAACATCCACTTACCACTCCATCAAGTCAGAAGTTGATGTCTCCGAGCATAAGTCCTTCGCCCTTTGTTCGCGTTAGCCCAAACAGCGAGGCTCATGAGACCAGACATAGAAACGATCACATTTCGGGAGCTCACCAGGGCAAGGGTTCCTGTCATAAGGATATCGGATCTGCGTAATCATTACCCACAGTGGTAATCATTCATCTCCGACAAAGAAAATGATATGACACCTCCATTGTTTCAGTAGGCATGCTAGAAAGAGGCCATCCTCGCAGCCAAGACATTAGTCCGAATTCTTCTCGACTTGTACAGGCAATATCTCGAATACACGGCCTCGGACAGCCCTGGGGCGACACTGAAAATACAGTAGAACAATCAATATCGAATCGATCAGAGATGTACAATATTGCGTAAGAAAACCAAACAATAGCCAACTAACCGCAGTCGACGGCCCCAAGCACCCTATTCTAGTCATCTTTTCCACCCAATGCGGGAACGTTCCCATAGCAAACAACCAACCGTCGAAGATACAGCGCAGGCGCATAGATGTTTCGGTATTCTTTTCTTTGGGGGAGTTGGGGTGTTCTACTCGGGGCATCCATAGACAACAACACGACACTACGGAGGTCAGCTGGACCTTGCAAACGCATGTGAGCTCCATATTGAAGCTTTCGGATAAGCTATGCAAGGACGTCCTGAGCGCAGACTCTGCCTCGTTGGCATCCGTATCTATCCAAATGAGCCAAAGCTCGATCCCCATTTTGATCGATAGACGTCGACCCGACGGGCTCGCAACCGCATGAGTGAGAATCGTAGAATGCACGAAGCAGCCGAAAATCAGTGATCGAAAGAATACTGCGGGAGAAAAATTCCATAAGGAACATGGATTGAAGTCGAATCGACAGACCTACTTTAGAAGCACCGCGTAATCGTTCTGGACAATACATATGATCGTCGAGGTCGAGGGCGCATCAAAAATCAGAGAAATCTACAGGAAAGGTAACTTGAACGCTTGGTCAATGAACGGGATCAAGATCAATCAAGAAGACAGACCTTGAAGTTGCACCCTCGCGGGCTGTCAACTTATCAGGCTGGTAACCGATGATAAGCTCGAAAGTGTTCCTGTCGAGACAGTCTCACACCCAACATACTGAATGAGACTCGAGGGTGCGGTCCCTGCAAGACAACGAGAATATCTTGAGCTTAAGAACAGGTATGGGAAATTTCCTAGGGGCAAGAACGTGGAAATTGTTTGGTTCAGGCGTATAACACACCTACAGGCGTAGTCATCCCCCTCCACATGCCCATGGGTGTTACGACGGCGTGATAAGTATGAACCAAAATCCACACCGACCACAAGTAGCGAAATCTCTAATGTCCGC
The DNA here is from genome assembly GCA_027627245.1 of Meripilus lineatus. NCBI lineage: Eukaryota > Fungi > Basidiomycota > Agaricomycetes > Polyporales > Meripilaceae > Meripilus > Meripilus lineatus. The sequence continues at coordinate 150,313 of JANAWD010000002.1, read as the reverse complement.
TGCCAGAGACATCAGGACCTTCGAGTTCCTGTCCCAGAAAGGATGGCGTTGTGGTTACTGTTTGAATGGTCGGTCGATCTGCGCAGTGACTCGGACTTGTACAACTTGAAGCTTGAAGGACGCTCCGACCCTGCGTTCGGAGCCACATGTCGTACCCAGCCGCCGGGGTATTTATAAAACGGCGACCCGGAAAGAGGTACGTAAGTATATCCCGAGGCAGAAGGGCGCATCATTACTCAATATTAAGCTTGGCAGGCTTATGGGCGGCGATCTTCCACCTACTTGGCGACTTCGGAAGTCGCCTGTGCTCATCGATCATCACGCCAACTGCGCTTATTCAAGAACGCTCACGAATTCACGGATGGTTGTTGCGAGGACTGGGATTTTACGCGCTATGCCTCAACATCCAACCCGCGCTCAACTCTGCTATATGCTCATCACTCGTCTTTCTGTTACGGAAACGTCATGCCTCCTCTCTGCGCCATCTTTCAGTATCACTACTCATCGATGCTCATTCTTGAGGGATGTATCCCTGAGCTCTGCTGATGCATTGCCCTCGGTAGTCCCGACCTCACATCTGGTGAGGAGTTCGGCTATCTAAGTTTCCCGTAAATGCTTGGAGGGCACCCTCCGAGTCATGGCTTCGTGCTGGTACTCGTTAATCCTACTAGAAGCCTGTCAACTTGATCTTTCGTCCAGTCGAAGGCTGCATTGCTCTTTGGCACCCTTAACCCGAATCGGATGGCTTTCCTCAACATTTTCGCGTAACATCACGTCCGACAGCCTGAGTGACATATATCCCGTTTTTGCGGCCAATACCATGCTCGACGTATCATGGGTAAGTCTTGCCAAAGTCGAACATCCAACCTCTGCTGACGCTTACAAACAATTTTAGTCGATGTCTTACTGTTTGGACCCCGGGAACACAGATAGCTTGTCTCGGTCAAATAGTCTCCGTGTTGTTGACTTCTAGACCATCTACACACATCACGCGGTGGAATGCGGCAGCATGTCGCGTCTTGTTGTTTGAATCTACTTGTTGCATTCAAATCTTCTGCAAGCCGCGTACCCTGCTTCACTTCGCAACTCTATTGCTTTCTTGGTAAGGCCGGTGTCGCTGAGTTCTTTCTGGTGAAGATTGTGTCCTTGTTCAAATGGCATGTAACCTCCTAACCTCCTCTTCTCTTCTCTGCACCTGTCGTCTCTACAACATCTCATACTGGTGATCCGAGGAATGCTCTGAAAACGTTTCAAAGGAACGTCTTGATTGCTCGGTCCTCTGCGACTCGGTCCTATTTCTCCTCAGAGCGATACCAACCTATCCACTGGTCTCTTTGGTCGGAACTCAAGATATGTGTATCTTCTCGCTTATCTTCCTTGCATTCATCTGATGGATCATTCCCTGCGAAGCCGCGAGGCAGTTAAGGAAGGACAAAGGAGCAAAGGGCAGGCCTAGCTCGGGTGCTATCGCAGGACAGCTATTTGTCGAGAGGCTGTTTATTTAGGTTCTTTTTGCGAAGGGTGTACGAAGTCCAATTTTATCTTCATTCCCAAGTATCCCAAACATTCACGAGAACCAGTCCTCCGGGTGCCGCGGTTGTGACCTTAACCTGGGTGTTTTCCAGACACGTTGCCCATGGATCATGGTCTCATGGCTTTGGGTGTCTCCTCTTGGTTCACAGCAACTCTCCAATGCACTTCCCCATATAAAGACCACGAGCTGTGGAATAGATTTCATCAGATCAGCTTTCTTGGAAGGTTTTGTAAAGCCAGCTCAAAGTCCCTGTAGAACGAGAGCCGAGACGGCTTCGGTCTGTAAGCTGTAAGACTCGATTCCTATTATCACATGATTCCTGGCATGGTAGACTGTGACCTTCAAGAAGTAATCAAGGCTGTCTGGGTGGAAATGCTGGAGCCGGTGCTCCCTTGACTTGATGACTTTACAATCATGTATCTCAAATCGCAGTTCATCTATGAGATAAGCAACGACCACCAGAGTTATGGCCCGGCCGCGAACGAATGTTTGCAGGGTCGAGGGGATCCTCGCTGGATTCGACTTGCTGTGTAAGCCTTCAGCTTCATGGCATATGGGATATTGCGAGTCCCTCTTATCCCGGCGTTTCACTGATGGTCACAAAAAACAGAACTCTGGCTTCGGCGGGCTCGTCAATGTTGACTTCCTAATGGGCCATTCGACTGTATCTCCCAATGGCGCGTTTGCTTCAGGCTCATGAAGGCTTGCGCTGAGCACCACACAGTGAAGGCATCTCACTAATGGCATGAGTCCTCATGTATACACTGGCTGTCCTTCTTCCATCTCGCAAATTCAGTCGGTAATCTCACTCGTTCTCGCTACACCGAATTGAGATCTCACCCTTAAAAAGGGGGCATCTTGGACTACGGAGGAGGAGGAGACACCGTCTTGATTTTATCCGGTATGCGAGAGTACTGCCACCTCCTATCCACATCGCCGCACAACATCCCGAGTTCGACATATGTAGTGATGAAATGTCGAATAACCTTATGTGCTGTAGATTCTCGGTTGAGTTTCTACTCGGGCCATGGGACCGGCGTTGCTAGGACTACCGTGACCGGTTTCAGCAATCCAATCCATGGAAGTCTGGATATAGACCCCGCTTTCTGAGTTCTCCCCTCGCTCTCGCATCCTATGCGTGCGTGAGCTATGGACACTAGATATCCAAACTCTTCACTTCACTTCAAAAAGAACCCACAGAGTTGACTGGATGCTCCTCAGAGACTCCGAGGTCTAGGGCCAATCTATAGAATGGCGATGAATGGGTCAGTCCACCTTGTGACAAAGAAGTCCGTCTTCTCCATCTCCGTAACTCATCAATGATCAAAGACTTGGCATAGCATGCGCGAGGCAGAATACTCTGAGAATTGACCTGATGAATTTTTCGTATTGCCCAGAGGCACGGAAGGGTCTTACCAAGTTCTCGATAAGTGTCTCGTAGCTCCAGCCGGAGGACGGTGCAAGTAATCAACCAATCAACCACAGGATCGTGGTTTAATTACAGAACGATGTGGTAACGGGAATGGCCGGAATATTAAGACACAGAGTATCCACGGCTCCCGCTATTCTCAACAAACAGCGAGTCCCAACAGGACACGAATTCTGTCCACAGCATCACCCCAAGATACGTACTATACGACACGGGCAAACGCGTGTAACTGTCGATGTCTCGGCAGAGAAAAAGCATCACATGTATCAAGGGTACCGTCCGTGTTCAATAGATTGGCGATTGAAATTTTCATTGGGTTATTCTGGAAGGGGAAGTTTCTAAATCTTCCCAACTTCGCGAACCTGGATCTCGGAACCCGTACCCTCACAAAGGGAAGTAGTATGATCTGTGTGGGGATGTAAGCCGTCCCGTAAGTGGTCACTAATGAGGAATGAAAGTCGGATACTCGCACCCAATAGCGTTACCACAATCTCAAAGTGTGAGCATTACGACATGAATGCACGTGCTATCATTGTTACTCCACTTCACTCCGGAGGTCTTTGCTCACACACCCACGAAGGTCTGACTTCGTAACTTGGAGCTCTGTTGTTGTTCTGTAATGAATTGAATGGCTATGCGGGATGGGTATGCGGTAGATGATAGGCATCATTTTTGTCAACCTGGGTGGCATTATCGACCTCTCAACATTGGATTAAACGGACCACGAACAGCCGCAACGCAACATCATTGCGTAGAATTCCTAGGATTCGGCGCAGGCCGGAACATGAACATGAGGTTATTACATCGCCATCGGCTAAATGGTGGGAAGCTCAAGCTTACACGAGTACAACATACTGTATCCCTCTCCCCAAAACGAGACCGCATCTATTCTGATCCATTTACCCTTGAGGGTGTTCCTGTGCCCTTTGTGTTATGACTCTTCTGAGATATTGGTGCTTGGAACATGCTCGAAATCTCACCCTAGAATGGTGGAAACAGGCGGGGGACAGTCCGTCGGTGCATGCCGAAAGACTTTCCCCTTGGAATCTGGATAATAGAATACATCCAGATGGAACTTTCGTTGGAGTGAAGAAGAGACGAGCCACAGCGGGATAAGTAGTAGCCGACAGGGGGGCCTCGGGTCGGTGGCAACAAGTTGGGAAAAGACCCCACTTGAGAATATGTTGCTTTGTATCGTGGTCACTGCCATGAGGATTACTGCTTCGCTCTCTCTTCTATAGAGGACTGTCCTCAAGACAAGCAGCAGGCAGTACTGTCCTCGATCGATGATGAGTACTTCTGAGGATCATCGTCACAAGATATCGGAAAAATTGATCTACATCATACTTACGTACCGTAGACTCCAATGGGACCCCGTTCAAATGCCATCCAACATCCCTCTGCGCTCGACACCGGGCAGTCGTGTACACTAGAATGTGTAGTTTCGAACATTTTGAGGACCACTCAATCGGAGGAGCAATCAGACTTCGTAGTCCGTCAAAGGTAACGGTTGTGTTGGCAAGCATCAAGGACCGATAACCCGTTTCAATTGTCTCATAAAGTTCACGGCATGAAAGAATGTATTTACCCTACTTACCCATCGCGGGCTAACAACAGATCGCGAATTTCAAGAGGCACGTACATCAGAGCTCAATGCCCCAAATGACGCTCGTGGAGAATGACTGGGGATGATCAAGGCTATGATGTCAAAAGTCTATACTTGGGCAACGTCGGTTAATGAATCTGGGGTTTTCGACTTCAAGTCGGAGTACAGTACAGACTTGGAACTCTCAAATTGATTCAAAAATCATCCGTACTTCTGAGAAGTCCGGGCATCATGAACTACTGTTATTAATCATAAGGCAGATCGTAAGTAGCGGGAATGATTGATACAGAGTATTGCTTACCTGGAACTCGATATAGAGCAAGATGTCGACGAAGAACTCGAAGGAATTCGAAGAAAGTGGAGGAGAAAGTGGATGGGATGTGCCAGCAGTGACGCAGCTGGGTCGGCTGGACAGTAGCCGGAAGACGCTGAAGAGGCGCCCGCCTATTGCACTCAAACCATTGATTCATCCGAGTCCTCCTTCCAGTTCAACGTTCAACCTCGTTGCGATCGTACTCCACCTTCCCCCGTTCCTTTCTGTACGTTTTGTACGCTACGTGTACAAGATGCATCGACTATGTATATATGTGAATACCAGAACATCACATGTGAGTGACCATTGCTATATCTGAGCATTGTCGTCCCTCGTCCTCAGTGACTTCTTTAGCGATTGTTTCAGGTTCCATTCGCTTCATCTATACGTGACGGTGTGTCCTCTCCCACAATTTACTACGTTGTCTCAGTCAAGTATGTAACAACATTTCTCTGTTGATGACATTTCCTACTTCATGATTCCATGATAGCCCGGCCTTGCTGTCTCCGAATCAGGGGTCGGTAGCTTGACATAAATTAGTATCAATCGCGTTCCGCCTCTCTGAGGTCGTCCAACCGCTCTGCTCTGTTCTATTAAGTGATGTCACCTTCGAAACTTGCTTGAAGCCCGCACAATTCGAAGTATCTTTCTTCACATGACGTGCATCCTTCTGGCCACGATGCAGACACGAGCTCTCGATGATGCTCGGATGAATCGGGTAGCTGCTTTACAGAAGTGTGTGTGTATTTGTCTTAAAAAAGCCGTCGATAACGGATACTTCTAGATCTTACAATGAGGAGTGTTGCACTTAGTGCCCTGCAAGCGACTCAGGGATAATATCACGAATACTACCAAGTGTTTCCTCTCTTTCTGGTGGTCTGTCCTGGAATATTGGCTCCTACTGCAACATTATAGCACGGGTTGTGACAAGTACGTCAATCCCGCCCCATTCAAACTTTAACCAAAAATCGGGCCAATGGGTCTTCCTCATGTCTCCTTCGTGTTCCCACCCAATATCAGAGACGATGTACTTCACGGGGCTGTATCTGGTCAGCTCCAATTCAATTGCGTCCCGTATCCTGGGCAAATCTTCATATCAATCGATTACCAACTTCTCGGGCAACGGGATCCCAGGGTCTCAAAGTGCTGATTGAACCCTACCACCCTGTGGGTCCCAGAATCGCGCTGTCCGGTTTTCTTCTAATGCCTCATCGTTACATGAGACTTCCTCTAGGCGCATTCTGTGGTTTCCCGACCTGATATTCCGACTTGACAGGGCTTCCACGACGTCCAAGCCTTTGGATGTGTGTCAAGGTCAAGACTTCTCCAGGTAACATACGAGACGAAGTGAACCTCCCTGATTGAAATATGGTTGTCATCAAGCTGTTTCGCTGATATTTAATCTGGCTAGTTTGAGTTGGGATACTCAAGATCTTCCTCCGCGACACACACAGCTACGCTTTGACATGGTCCCAGGGCCAACCTTAAAGTAAATGCCACAATTTGAAGACAGATTTCAATATCAAACTGCATGTATGTCATCGATTACAGTATCGACAGGGTCAGCAGACGTAAGATGAGTGGAACCTGACTACCATGTCTCACAAGAAGAATCGAATATCAAACGGCAGACTCGAATAAGAAGTCATACTAGTCTACAGTAGTAGAAAGGTCAAGTAGCAAACCATTGGAGCAAGAAGGATTCAGAATCCGAGTCGTATCCTACTCTGCACGCCCCAAAATTAAATGCAAAATGATTACTGGTATCGCAAATAAGTCAGAGTAGCAATCAAGGTCCACTCACTGCAATACTTCAAGCTTTCAAATTTCAAGCTTCGAAAACTCGACCTCACTGAGAGGCCCAGGGGGCATCTTCGCTTCATCATACCGAGATCGGGTGGTCCCGGGTGACCAGATAGGAAAAGCGCCCGATTCTAGAACCACGGCATGCATCGCAAATTGCCTTCGGATAGGTCAGACGTCGACCTGTCCTGCATGCACCACGAGATATTCACCGTCTCAGGCTCCCAGACCAGTGAGACGCTTAGCTCTCGTTGCACGCTCACAGGTCGGAAAAGACCTTCGGTATCGCCGGTTATCCAATGACATCGAGTTTGCGTTAACAGAGTTTACCCCCACGACCGCCGTTCGGTCTGTCCCTTCATCACTCGCGCTGTGTGCTTGGAACCTGGAGGCTGACCTTTTGGTAAGATGTTCAAGCGATACCTTCAATGAGAACGTATCTACATTGCAGACTGACAATCTGTTATTGAGGTTGGGCGTGCTCCGAGCTCGTGCATTCCTAGTATCGATCGTGGTGAAGCTGGCCCGATAGACTCGTTGAACACTCATGACAATGAAGGCTTGTTGTCTTACCTCCGAGGGCCAGAACCCATCGTACCACAATGAATCTGGGCAATGGTTCGGGCCAGGGAATCCTATTCTTGAATAGAACCATACTCCTGGATCGACGGTATGTCGCTTTAATGCTTCAAACGTGCTAACTGAACTCGATCTCGTCTTCATATGTTGTAGAGCCATGCCAGCGATTTTCCCCATCGCTATCAGGGTTCTGTGGTGTGCACAGTGTGTGCATTCCGAACTTGAGCAGTACGCGTCGTACACAGGGAAGTGGACGAATGAAGCTATGCACCACCTGTGCTGGCTTCTGAAATGGGTCCAAACGTACCAGGTGGGCCAATCGTTTGTCACTTGCGGACCAATGAGTTTTAGTCTGCGCGTTTGTACCGTTGGCGAAATCCTTATCTCAATACGGAGCTGTGTCGGTCCGGAAACGGGAACCATCCAGCAATGGGGCAGTCGGCCCACTCTGGAGTGGGCTTCAACAACATTGATTGTACATCATCTTGTTTCATAGTACGCTGCCCATCATGCTTCCAGGTCACGAGTACGACTCGTTTTGAATCTATTGTAATTACGTGAAAGAAGGCGCACCCGCCGTGGACAAGCAACATGCCGGACTACACGTCGTCGGAATGCACCCACGAGCAGGTCTCAATGCGTCGCACAAAGAAGCCCAGGCTTTTCACAAAGACGGGAGCCAGGAGACTCATGGGGTAACTGCCAAATACAATAGAAGCCCTCATTACAAACAATACCCTGAGCGGACCTGAGACTGAATGCGATGTCTATCTCAGTGCTGTAACTTTCACTTGCCCCGTCTCTGGATCTTTCCGGTTGTGCGGAAGAGCAGCCCGGCGCTGTAGCGTAGCATGTCGGTATGTCGATCAGGAATTCTGTCTGTATGGTCAGGAGTTTCGGGCCTCGTTGGATGTACGTACTCGTAATTATCCGTGATCTCCCTTGATTCTTGAACCCATCCACGTAGCGGCTCCCTAATATCTGTTGATGACCTCTAAGGTCAGGTCGTGGCCGAAATCGGGAGTCGGGACGATTGACACAAACGCTTCCCAGTAAATACCCCCGTCTGTGGTCTCCCCCGAGTTCAGAGAATACTCCATACTCACGTTACTTGAGGTCGGAGTCGGATGGAACATGCCTCGCTACAGAATCAGTTGCAACCATTCCCCATTAGAATCGTTCCCTCGCTGAAATTGGACTCCCTTGCCACCATGTAAATCATACCCGAATGTCCCCTGAGGCACGATCAAGAAGAGTTCTATGCGGACGCGTTGGGGCGCCCCGGGCCCCCGACATCCCCTGACTATTGAAAGCGTGATCACCCGCCGGTCTATCGGCTCTTGACCTTCAAGTTGTAGGGCGGGATGGCTCAACCGACTGGCACCAGTCGAACCATCTTGCGAGCGTCGGCCATTATGCGATTCACTTTCACGGCTATCAGTGATTCAATCAGTCTCTGTTCTAAAAAAAAATGCGCCAAAACCCGAGAATGTCGGATGATTGGAGGATATGGTACACGATTCCACCCTTTATTTAAACGCGTGTCTTTGCGACACCCTCGATCGCGTATCCGAGCATCTGAGTAATACTTACAGATCAACACTTCTCATTGTGCTGTCGCGACTACATCTGGTGCGTACCCCGAACCCACTTTGAGTTTACTCGTGTCGTGTTCCACAAAGGAGGGTGTGAAATTGCTTTGTTCATGCGCAACCCGTTTGTTGTAGCAGTGTGCCGTTCTCGGAACTCTGTAACCAGTTCGATTACAATGCGCCTTCCTCACATGATCGCCGGAGCCGATGTACTATCAAGGCCGTAATGAAACTCGCTAGTGGGTGACTCTGGCTAAGGTTGCCCAATGCCCATTCTAACACCTCGAGGGGATCCACGCAGATCAGATCCGATTGATTGGATATGGTAGTATAGCATACAAAGGAAAAACTGTGTGATAATCTCAATGCTAGAATCTTCGTCCAGGAACCGCACACGTCCAGCATGGTACTCGATTGGTCAGTTTATGGCACGGGGCTGTCTTCAGTGATGGGGAATTGGGCAGAGCGGGATCCCTCGGCCTGGATATCCCAAAAATAGTCATCTTCGGTATCGAATTGCTGTGGAAAGACGTCGAGCCTTTACGGAAACAATCAGTCCTCGAGTAGAGAGAATGGAGTAATCGTTTCGCTCACTTTGGGTGATCGGGATGCTCCGTCCTTGGCTCGTTGTACGAAGCAATTATTTGCGCCCACTCGGAGCGATCCTGTCAACCGAGTGAGATCCTAGACAGTGAATCCAATCTGCAGCGCATACCTCCTCAACAAAGGTCTTGTTATGAATGAGCGAAGCACAATATTGAGCCAATTGATGAATGGTACAGATGTTGTGATTCATCGAATTCCGCAATGGCTCCTTCAGAACATTCAAGCAGTGACGTTCTAATGAAGCATGATGTATAAGATGTGAGATGATGCATAAAGAAACAAAGCGGAAGGAGAGGGGGCTGTCCCCGCAAATGCTGCAGTTTATGCGCCAACGGGGATGGTCGAAAAGATGGACCTTCAAGGTATCAGGTCGTGGTTTGAGTATAACGAGACAATAAACCGAGGGTACAACGCACCATGCTCGCAGGTACCTCTGCATCTTGAATACACATGTGCGCCAATGCACGGGTGATGAGACGAGGGAAGATGACTTTCGCGGGTAGAGGAGAGTCCAATACTTGGCCAAGCTCGTCAAAGTCACTTGCATCCAGGCGAAGACCAGCCGGGTCTCCATCGTGTGCAAGGCGCCTCGAGATCCGCTGTCCAATGCCTTGTAACGTCCCCTTCGAATTTCTGTTGCGATTTCGGACAGAATCGTAGAGATAGTGTCGAGCCAAAAGGATGATGGGCCAATGATTCTCGTATTGGACGAATTCCGGAAAAAGACGCAAGCACTGTGTTCCGGTACGTCAGTACCAGGTGATGGTTGTAATTAGGTACCAACCTCGTTTTCCACGCGTGCAATGCACTCTGGTTGAGCAGCAAAGGATATCTTCGGGTCCAAATGCTCCTTGAAAACTGGTTGTATCGTACACTATGGGGTCGTCTTCAGCACATCGCAAAGCAACTAAATACAAGTTGAGACCTTGATATGCTTCAACCGTTCCTGACTGATGACAGTCCCAGGAGAGTTGTAAATTATACTTGTTGGTAGGCGGGATGAAGGGCCCCCTGGTTCGGGAATCATCGTTGACCTGGCAATACTCGTACGTGACAAATAGCTGACACAGGGTGAGAAGTTGGCAGGTAAGAGATGGGAAGAGTCACCAAGACCTCAACGATCACCGCATTTCAATGAACACTGTGCGCCTGCCGATAGATGAGGAGTCTGTGCAAACGCTGGCGGGCGCATGACCAGAAGACAGCGGGACCCCTAACACGATCCAAAGCTTCGCGTTAGTCGATCGGACATACTCTGAATGCATATCAGGATCGAGGGGCACACTGATGAACTCAAACCGCACGAGTTAGGGAAAAAAAAAAGTCATTGTAATACCACCCACAAGTTCGACCGGGTAAGTTTCGATCACCCATATAGAAAGACAATGCGGCAATTTGAGGGTTGAAAATGGCTAAGTTGAGAAAACATAAGATAATCGTATAATTGACACGAGTATGTCACGACCGAAAGGTGAAAGATGCCACTGCACTGGAGCGGAACTGACTGCGGGATGCAGCGTAGTTTGATTCTAAGCTATCACCACCGAGGACCTCTGCTTTGGTTGTGGCGTGTCTGTGTGTACAGAAGCGTGACACGAAGAAGACCTGGAGGATTGACGATCGGGTTTCAGTAAATTTCAGTGATTACACTCTAGGTCATACGCGGCTTACAAAAGATAAGGTGGGCACCTGTCTGATCCAGACACCTCACCAGATCAGCTCAGAAACACAATTCGAGCGAGTTGGTTGTCCCTGATAAATGGTGAGAACTTGCAGTCGGAAACCCAAAGCGACTCAAGGTCAGAGATTCCTTCTTCGGTTTTAATTTCCGTTGGTGATAGTCATATAGGACCTTTGGTCGGCACGAGGATTGAGAGGGAATACACATCCACGGGCTACTCCGAGGTATTCAATTGACTGAGTAGAGTAATCCACGTCCAGGAATGGGTTAGATCCCAAGAACCACGAGAATCTCCTTGGATAGGTAAGTGAGAGGGGTCGAGTTTGCAATGTCTTCGCATGGTGCGGGAACAACGTGTCCTCAGTGGAGTAGAGAAGGGTCAGGGAATGCGCACAGAAATACATCAACCAAGATCGAGGTCATGTGAGGGCCACGGACTGGAGAAGTTCGATGGAGGTCCGGTTGATAAAATGCCCATCCGCAGAGCCTGCATGTGTTACCGTATCAAGAAAGGGATAGGCACACACACCCATTGTCCTCTCCAGGACGATCCTAGTGACTTGGCCGACAGACCCAGCAGACAAAAAGGGTAAATGAGGCGGGCTTGGGGCCGGAGCGAGTGAACAGAGGTATATACTTACATTGGTTTTGTCGTCTCGGCAAAAACATGAAAACTAGGCAAGGTATATGGAAGAGCAAAAGAGCAATACTTTTCACGGGGAGACGTGAGCGCGTGAGCGTCTGGCCTTATATACGATTGGTGTGTTCGTTCAAGGACGCGTCTGGGCTTTGATGACGTAGCCACATGGTCCAGATGTTACAAGATGCCCGCCAATACGCCGCCACTGGGTACAATTCGAAGGAATGACTTGACATTTAGGACATTTTTCTGGATAACCGATTTCGACATCACATCATCCTACTGTCCTCTGAAGGAAAATGAGTCATTGCTATCACAGTGATATCGCCCATCAATCGCCCACCACACGGTGACCTTGCCGGAACTTCGAATCCGAGTCGTCCAATTCAAAGAGTACTTACCCCTCGAAAGCGTACCGATCGGAATTGCTGATAAGGTACAGTCGATTGGAACAAATTCGGCAGCGTTATTCAATGTCAAAGGCTTAAAGCTTACTGATGACCTTGTGACGTTGTCTGCAAATCGTTCTTCAACTTACGCTGCACCATAACGACGAATGTGAGAGGGGCACCTCGGGTGACCATATTCTGCTTTCGAGAAAATCGCGATGTCGTCTTCTCCTACCACAGCTCTGAATAGTCGCAACTCGGTCTTGAACTCTATCAGTTGCTTCTACACAGAGTACTCGTGCCGCACAGCTCGTAACAAATAAAAAAAAATGCAATCAGTAATGATGAGATGGTGTAATAACGAACGAAACTCGTAGCTTAAAGTCTGTTCTAAATTAGTGTTAGCACTGCGGAATGTCAATAAAGGCTTTCGTTGGGCTGTGTGTTACGTATGGTGGCTATTGTGGTCATCGGGACATTGTCCTTGTCACACTCCAGAGATGCGATCAATATAAAGCAAGGTCGCGAACACAAAGGAACATTACCGAGGTCTTGATCGCATTTCGTATCGCTGGTTATTTCCCTGTCATGGTGGTACAACAAGGTGGAACAGTATCCTCTGAGAGTCAGCATCTGGAGCTCGAGGCCCCGGTATCATTGGCAAATGAGAAATAAATCCAGACATGAAAGTCTGCCCCAATTGCAACTTGTGTAAATTGCTACTAAATGGAGATCATCAACTCATATACTACCCGAGAGAGTGCTCATTCGATACAGAACAACGAGGAACACGTGGGACCTATTCCAGCCAATCTGAGAGCCAAAGAGTGGCATAAAGATATCAATTTCCACTAGAAGACCTCAATAAGATATGTTCCTGCGAATGTCCTCGATTTTCCGCGTAAGTGGATGAATGCCCACTACTGGGCCAATAGACAACTCCCACACCTTGGGTAGATACAGTTGCCTATAACAAGGGACTTCGGGAGATACCAAGGATTCGATTAGGAGCTACTACTCTATCAGGACTTCGACGAGGAGGGACCCTTGCTCCCAGAGAGTACCTGCAGCGAGTGGTGGCACATATACACGAATGCCAAATTGTGGAAGGTGCGATAGAGGTGACACACCTAGGAACAGTTGGGATCAAGAAAAACCTGACGGGGGTGGTTCTGGAAGGCATGAATTTGCGTTGGCTCAAACTTGTTTCCGAAGCTTCTTCAAGAGTCTTCGCAGCTTCCTGCATCCTGATTGGACTGTGATGCGTTGTGCCTGTAGAGAAGCACGAAGACAGGACGTCGTTCATTCTGGCTCGGAAGGGTAACTTCCGAACAACCTCGGAAGCGATGAGGATTGCGGAAGTCGGAATGATGTTACGGTAGGAATAGTAGCCGCAAAGACCCTGAAAACATCGAGGTGTTGACATGGATCTGTGTGCTCTGGGCCACGCATCTACTACCCCGGTATCCGAGTCGCAAAAGCTGTATGAGAATCGCCAAAACTGCTAGGTAAAGTTTATATGAGAAGGAGTCTGGCAATCGTTATAGAGAGACGAAGGGGCTCTTCTGATATAGAGGCGGTACTAAATGGCTTTAATTTGTCACAGAAATTTGCCACGATGTCCTTGCGTCGATCACGCTCAGGCTGGAGGCGAGGGTCGAGTGAGATGAGATCGTGAGAGGGATAGCAGACCAAACCGACCAGTGAACGTTTGAATACCAACCTGAGGATGATCATGCCCTGTTTGTAACCGAAAGCAAGGACCTGGCTGACAAATCCGTGTTTGTTCTGGTCTGTTGGTACTTTTCTGTCAAGGAAGCGCTTATGTGGAAGCTCGGCTCTCACCCTTCGGGCACCATACTATGACTATACGCAGTACAGTATCATTTTGCATACTATGAATTCGGTTTTCCTCCAGAGTCATAGACGTTTTTGCAAGCATGGGCAATCGAAAACAAGAATCGGGACTCATCCCAATAAACAAGTTGGTCTCCGTCACCTCCAACGCTCGTCGGCGTGCGGCTTCGGATGTCACCTGCCTGAGACTCGGATAGAATTAGTTTGAAGCTCGAAGTCTTTAACCTGAAGAGGGACACCTGATTGAAGGAAAAATTCATTGGAAGACATCCCTGAGTTCGAGCAAAAATCACAACCCACTGCCCAGATATATTCTCCACCGACATTCTCGAGGAGAGAGTGGGGGCCTACACGCTCGTCAACTCCTGTGGCTGAATAATGCCAGAAGCAAAATGACAGCAGTAATTGTTGATGAAAAAGACGAACATCATGCAAGGCACTGACTTACCTTTGTCAAGATGTAACAGTGATGAATCGTGAAGGCATTGTTCGAGACAGGCCCCCAGTTGGAGGATGGTGTTGTGAAAAGCCACGTTGGGAAGCCAAAGAAGACCTGGTTTGTGGCCGCAGCGTCATGTCATTTTAATTTCCTCGGCGTCGCCCCCATCTCGTTGTGCCTACGGTGAATTCAATGTGTCCGATATCACGACGGAGAACTCTCTTGAGCTTCTGACGAGGCGAGGTCCATTGCCTCTGAACCTATGTGCACTATTATTGGAACCGGGAGCAACGGAGTTACCCACAGTGCGAGACGATCGACAGCAGGTTTCTCCTCTGAAGTGTCCACCTTGCTACCACAGACGTACGGAATGATGACAATGGTTGCAGTGAACAAAGCGAGATAATTTAATCAAACAAAGGGAGCACAACATCAACGTCGATCACTCATCTCGGGCCTCATGGTAGTAGCATGGTTGCCTTGCCCTGCTTGACATGTGTCGATGAAGCTTTGACAACATGCGCCCAACCTCCCGCTGCGGACTGAGTTTGAACGCCGTCCCACATGAGTACTACGGGCATTTTGCTCTGCGATCGTCCGGAAACCTGGATTACAATCTATAACCTGCCACTAATTAGCTACAACAATTCACAGCTCAAGTGGTGTTACAAGTTCGAAGGGACTCCTATAACAAGTGTCGTAATCATGGTCGACTGGCATATAGCGCCAGGGAGTATCTCGGGATCAGCTCATCGTACAAAATCTCGACTGAATCAATAATTGTGATATGGTCCCGCCTGAGTGGTATATGCTTCATGTTTGGAATCCGCCAAAGAGAGCTTGGTTCTAATCAATGAGTTCATCGGGATCTTCCTCGGTGTCGTCCTCGTATACTCGGGTTTCAAAAGCTTCGTCTCTACCGTAATCTTCGTTCCTGGAGGGAAAACTTGATTGGTAGTTTTAGTGATTTGGAAGAAATTGTGAGGCGTGAACACCCACCGGACGACAAGTTGACGGATGTGAGGAGGGTTGACGACCATATCCTGGCTTGAGAAGACCTGATGGGTAATAAAATGAATCGAACGAAGGAACTGGAGAGCGTTATGACGATACTTACAATGGTACTATGGCGAGGTGCTTTCCTTCTTATTTCTTCGATGCATTTCGCGGCCAAACTC
The DNA here is from genome assembly GCA_027627245.1 of Meripilus lineatus. Classification (NCBI taxonomy): domain Eukaryota; kingdom Fungi; phylum Basidiomycota; class Agaricomycetes; order Polyporales; family Meripilaceae; genus Meripilus; species Meripilus lineatus. Next base: position 134,667 of record JANAWD010000002.1, on the reverse strand, counting down.
TTGACCGTGCATTCTCCGTAAGCCTGGCGGTAGTACAAGGGAGCCTTCAAGATGTCCAACGCAGCCGGCTTGAGCGGTACGTTATGTATGAACGATGCAATTGTGGACAGAGAGACGAAAACAAAGGACAGGGGCCCTCTCCCGCATGATTCACACCTGATGCAAAAGCGATCCCTGGGAAAGAGGTGATCCTGACCACTTCGATGAGTATTTGCAAAGGAGAAAAATAAGGGGAAAGCTACGTACGAAATGGGAGGGAATTACAACGTCATCAAAGCAGGTGTTTGTCAGGGCAAACAGGACTAAGTTTGAGAACGTCGCCTTATCGGAGAAGGGGCACTGCAAGGCTTGGTGTAGCTCAGAGATCTCGCTTGGTGACAATCGTACTGAGTTGGTTGCTGTAGGGTGCTTCAGACGTGTATCAATCCTCTCAAGCAATGCCTTCGTTTTTTGATTACGTTTTCGGACGATGTCGTAGAGACGTCTTCGCGCCAAAAGAGAGATGGGCCAACAGTTTTCATAGAGATTGAGACATGGGAACCGTTTCAAACACTGGATTGCATGTGTTAGGAAACGATAACATAGAGAATGATAAACTCACGATGGTCTTGACTTTCTCCATACTCTCTTCTGACTGGGCCTCGAACACTTTCCCACTGTCTAAGTGTTCCTCTAAGAGTGGCCTGATGAAACGCTGAATACAACAACGAAATAAGTACCCCGGTATAGGCCAAATCTCACAGACGTTACCCTGATTTCCGTCAAGGTCTTCTTATTGATTGGGGAGCGCGGGTCTTGGAAGATAAGTTCGGTACTCAGACGTGAAGCAGAGTCGCAGGGTATGGAAATTTTAGGAGGTTCCATTTCGGGATGGGCTTGCGATGAATGAGCAAGGGACAGAGGGGAGAACATGTCGTACGAAGGGTAGCCTAGATGGACTTGGTTAAGTATCCTGTTGAAAGGGTGACTGACAAGACGTACAAATTCGCAAGACCATGCAGACACAGGCTATGCAGCAGAAAAGACGACCACACAGAATCGAACACCACGAGGTCGGATATGGAATGACTGAGTGAAAATCATTGGGCGAAATGGTGCATCTGTGAAAACCGTTTTGGAACAAGAAATAACAGGAATACATACGCTGAAATCTCGATAAATTCAATAAGGTGCGAATATGTCCTCCTTGCGAGGGACATACAATTTACCGAGCGTCATTAAGGCTCTCCGTATTGGATCAGGCGTCGAACGAAAGAACTGCGTACTGTATTCTTTGAATCACGCGTTGGCGAGAAAGATACCGTAGTCACGAAGTAGAGGAAACCCAAAGGCCTCATCAAAGACAATTCCTCGATCTCAAACGACGAAGTGACCAGTTCTGAAGTCGAACGAAATCCCAAAATTGGTTCTAAAGCTCTGGGAACCTACTATGTTGCAATCAGTTGTGCAGATTACAGTTTTAATTTAAGGGATCCGAGCTCAGATACCTGAACTTTGGAGCCAATCCCTCTGGCTTTGTCAAATTGCCGATGTATACGCGGTAATTCCTGATCGTGACTTTTGTGTTGTGACTGACGTTGTCATCCCTGAATTTGCATTCCAGCTACCCGCGTAGAGGATAGCCATGAGCGCCTTCCTCGCACTGTTGTGCTCTTCGAGAAGCAAGATCCTATCAGTTGTGGATCTTGATGCAAGATAAGCAATCCTTGTATCATAGCCATCATGGAGTTACCTGATCAGAATGTGGAAAAGGGGCCATGTGAGACAAGCAGGACAAAGGGTGGGTTGGCCATACGTGAATGCGAAGTTGACGTGGCCTAAGGCGGTTGGCCCAGAGCTGCATTCTCGTTCTCTTCGAAAGCACCACCAAGTTTGACGCTGATAAGCGAGCCATGGCCTTCCGATCGTCCTCGGAATTGGGAAATGTTCTTCGAATACCTGGGGCGAGATAAACTGGTCATCAGCGCTCTTCGTCGTTTCATAGAACCAGCGAACTGGACCAGTGGTCGAAGAAGCCACGAAGTATCAGGGAAAATGCTCACAACTAGCGAAGTGAATCGATTGGAAAGTGAAATAATCCTCACCTTGGGTCAGAATAGCGCGCCGGGTGGATGCCACATATGGACCCGAGATGGGTTTTATCGGTCACAATGTGATCACCAGAACGTCTGGGAATTCGTGATCTTCGGGCGGGTGAGGTTGCAGATAAGATTGAGGAGGTTGACTAGAGTAAAAGTACCATCAAGCCACGAAGGGGAGACCACTGCAATAAATCATGCCGAAAAAAGACATTATCCTCAAGTCAATTCTCCCAGAGAGGTGTGTGAGCAAAGGTGGGGGATAGGTATGCGAGAGTCTCCTCTTCCAAGCGTTTCCTGGACATAGATCTCTTATACGCATCATGAAGCAGAGACAGGACCAGGCGCTTGGGGCGCCTTTCGCCTTGGCGGTTAGCGCCGGAGTTGGGTTTCGATTGGTCACAAGCCCAACATGAATACATTTTTAGAAGTAACCGCGCGCCTACAATGGGTTCGTGAACTTTTCAGCGGTAGAAGGGCGTTACAGTCATGAGAGATCTCTTCTGAAACGCTCACCAGGCGTCCCCGGATTGAACCCTTCGAGACCCTGGGCTCAAGCGACGGTCTCTTGAACCCTTCTCTGTCGGACAAATCGAGTTGTCCCATACAGACAGAACAGCGAAGTGATTGATTGCCTCTGAGGGGTTACGTCAGAGCGCAGGATGATTGTGAGAGTGCGACAGACACCAGTAAGCCTGTGGAGAACAAGAAGCTGAGATGAAGGGTAAAACAACGACATGAGCGTGACAGTCCAATTGTAATAGAGCTCGCTGTAGGGCCATTTGGAGTCTCCGCTCAGGGGTGAGTGTCAAATGCTCCTGAGTACTAGACTCGCCTCGAGCCACTCGCAAGCCACATATCGTCTTCCTCCGTTGGTTTTGGTGAGAGGAAGGAATCGATATTCAAGACTGGTCATTCGCGTACGACGAACGCAATAATCGCTGAGGCCAGGTTAACACACTTATACGTAGTAGACCCATGATCAGGAAGATTCGAGAAATCGAGGTGAGTTTTGCTACCGAGAATGAGGCGTTATTCTCCAGATGAGTAGAGGACTGCCCACACATTGACTTTCTCTGTTTGCACCGGGGGGTAGATCAGATCTCAGGAATTATAGTACGTGGCATTGGGTATCGAGTTCATTTTTTGCGATTGAAAACATGCCAATAAATCGCTTTAAAGGTCAAATTTTTCCCACTTTCCAAAAAAGGTGACAAGAAATAAAATAATGGCTCATAGGCCATAAAAGGCAAGTCTCACAACAGACATGCAAATCTTGCCACGAATTTTGAATCAGAGGAAGGGTAATAAAAATATGACCTCTTTCTAGTTGATAACTGATTTTTATCAGGACAGAATGTCACAGAAATGGGCCCAATGTTCTCGTTCCATTCTACTGTATCTTTCTGGGTTCAGATTTTAGCCCTCCTCAATAATGCAATTTAAAATGAATTGAATGTGGGGATTGAATTTGCCCCTTATGGCTCATGGTCATGCGATCCGAGTGATCTCAAATCTTGTCTCGAGGCCCCATCCAGATTTCATACTGCGAAATCAGCTGCTAAACCTGATGATGACGTTTCTATCTTCGGTTTTTGGTTTGTTTGCAACGCCCAGCATTTATTTCTGTCAGGTACAGTAAGTCTCTCTGAATTCAATGGTGTCCCTGTCGCGCCAGTACTGCTGTTGGTCACCGAGGTTAGCAGTCAACAATTTTTCAGAATCACTTCCCCTCCTCCTCCTCCCGCGACGATGATGCGATTCTGGTTGGCACGACGGCCGAGAAGCCGCGCTTCGGGCTTCGCTGCTCAGGCTGTCACCCAAAACAATACGCTTAGGAGTACCCGTGACGAGCAACCACGCGCGGAATGACAAGAGGAGGAGGAGGAGGATTGTATTGGTCACTGAGGAAAACGTGAACGTTACTTTACGAAGGGCCGGGTATCGTACCGTGACAGCGGGAAGACTTGGACCAATACGGTACGGTTTATAATTTGCAATTGCAAACCCTCGTCACCATACCGGTACCCTCACACGGATTGGCATGTGAGATGCGACAGATATCTCAAGGCATTGGAATCTCAGAGGGCTTTGGGTCACTCATAGCGTGCAAGGCTTGAGTTGGTAGGATGATCACACTCGTGTAACGGTAGCTCAAGAGCTCTACCAGTAATCACAGGAGACCGTTCGAATCGACACTCCAATTCCGGGATTACTTCCGCAAGGGGGGGAGGAGGAGGAGGATTGTATTGGACTGTGAAGCAATCAGCAAACCGCTGCCCCAAAGAGTTAATATCCCGACGCCCCCGAAGGAGATAACTTCAAAGCATGCTGCCCCTTTAAGGGTACCTTGTTCATACAGACTCCCAGCTATCTCGAACATGGGCCTGGAACCCTGGACATCGATAATTGATTGGATGTACGACACTCAAGCAGCCGCAGCCGGAGGAGAAACTGGACTGCATGCTTTTCGCAGTTCAGGTTCAAGCACACCGTTAGCAGCACTCGGCGAGTTATCGAAATTTGAATCATAAAAAGAGATAGGTGATTAAGACCCTAGTGATAGCACAAATGCCTCAAAGAACCCATCGCCACAGCATCATCCGAGAGGCCTTCGTCCAGATGTATATTGAATCATGAAGGGGAACTGGATCGCGATCCCAGAGCGGTATTATGAAGGCCTAGTAAATGTTACAAAGAGGGTTTTGTTGTGGCCGGAGCTTTATGTCACCGTAATTTCCGCGATATTGTTTACTATGTTATTTCGTTGTGCCTCTGACGAATCCAATCAACGCGATAAGAATCCTTACCATCTTTCGAGCTGAGGGTTGTAGCTTCTGACCCTCTGCGGATCGGGCCGATGTTCCCAAACGCGGGCGACGCGGTCTGATGTTTTCGCTTTGAAGGCTTCAGTTTTGCAAATCTGGTCTATTGAATCTTATCCCGGTTCGGACACGAGGTCGCTGGGGAATCCACCATCAGAACTAAAGAACTGTCCACAGTGCGAGAAAGTCGCGAGAAGAGTCACGAAATGCAGATCCCATCTGATTCGTCTACCCCCTACCATATTAGTGGACGAACAAAGCCAGAGGGGATACGATCGGAGGAAATGAGCACAACAGAAACGTCTGTTACCACCTCATGCAGGTAGCATGGTAGTCTTCGCTCGCTCAGCATGTGTCGCCGAAGCTTCGGTCCCATGCATCTAACCTACCACATTAGGACTTGGCGTAAATGGGATTCAAAATAAGGGATGACATTGCTGTTTTGTTCTATGATCGTCCAAAAAAAACACAAACCATACCCTGTAACCTGTTACCAACGAGTCGAATAATTCTCAGGCCCCGATGCTCCAAACCCCCAGGGACACCCCTAGCGACTTGCGTAGCAATGATCATTACCGATGGGTCCATCATGGCAGTGGGTGCCCAAGGACCTGTTCGTCGTCCGTAAGCTGGTCTCGACCTCGAAATGTAATATTGTCCCGTCAAAGTATCGTGTAATGTCGTAAACCCGCGAATGTGAAAGCCTTTCTTTGGAATAGATCCATATGAGTCGTCCTCGGTCTCGTCCTAATCTTGGGCATCAAGACCTGTATCACTGCCGACGGTCCATTCGAAGTTGATTCATGACATTAGTGATGTGAACGAATGATGATGCAGGTACTCTCACAGAAGCACAACTTTGCGGGTCTGTGCACGGTCGGTGGCCATATCCCAACTCGAGAAGATCTGATGGGAAGCATATTTAAGCGAGCGAGGACACTGAAAACTATGCACAAATACTTACCAGTGCCCCATTGTGGGACACTTTCCTCATTATTTCTTCGATGCACCTCGTCGCCAAAGTCCTGACCGTGCATACTTCGTGATTCCGGAGGTCGTGTAAGGGCACCTTCAAAGTATTCAATGCAACTGGCTTGAGCGGTACGTGGTGGATGAATGATGCTACTGTGGACAACGAGACAAAAGCGAAGGACAGAGGAGTCCGGCTGCATGTATCACACCAGATGCGAAAGCGGTCCATGGGAAAGAGGCGGTCCTGATCACGTCAATGAGTAAATACGGAGAGGAAACCCACGGACGAAGCACGGACGAATCTAGTGGGAATAACGGCGTCATCCAGGCAGGTGTTCGCCAGGGCAATCAGCACCAAGTCAGAGAATGTCGCCTTTTCGGAGAAAGGGTATTCCAATGCTTGATGCAGCTCGGAGATCTCATTTGGGCATAGTCGTAATGCGTCGGCTTCCGTGCCATTGCTAAGAGATATGAGGAGACGTTTCTCGATGATCTCAAGCAATGCCTTCGTTTTTTGGTTACGCTTTCGGACAATATCGTAGAGACGTCTCCGCACCAGGAGATTGATGGGCCAACGATCTTCGTAGTATGTGAGATCCGGGAACCGTCTCAAGCACTGTGTGACATGCGTCAAAAAATGGTACCAGAGAGAACGACATACGCACAATGGTCTCAATCTGTTTCAAACTATGTTCGGGTTGGTCTTCAAATTTCTTTCCACTATCCAAGTGTTCGTCCACAAGTTGCCTGATGCAACCCTACGACCAAGCATGAGGTGGATGCAATGACAAAACTAGTTTACAAGAGACATTACCCGTATTTTCTTCAAAGATCGTTCGTTGATGGGAGAGTGCGAGCCTCGACAGATGACTCCAGGTCCCAGACGCGAGATGGTATTGTTGGAACTCAGAGGGATGGGGATCTTGTGGGCTCCCATGATAAGAACGAACTGCGACGAGTGGACAAGAGATGAATGGAACCACAAATAGTGTGGGGGTGATCTAGAGACTTTAGGTCCTTTCCTGTCGGGTTCCTTTTGAATGCGGAGGTAGCTGACAACATGTAGGAGTATCCAAGTCCACAACAGACCTTTGTGTCACAGGATACGCAACAGGTACTATGACACGCATAAATTGACGAACATAACGAGGTCGGAGATGAAGCGATTGGGAAGCGGTATCCATTCAGGGAGAGGATGGTACGTCTGTGGGAACGATGTATGAGCAAAGAACAGAAGTTAAGAACGTCTACAACCCAATAACCCCCGATACGGGCTGGGCAGATGACCTCTTTGTCAGGTAGGCACATTTCACTGAATTTCATTCGAGGCTCAGTATCGGGCAAACGTTGAACGGTTGAACTGCCCGCGCCTTGGCGTTTTTGTATGGAGAGAGTAAGCAGTCTTCACGAGGCTGCCGGTGTATTGTCGAAGTGAAGGCCAAGTCGACCTTTCATGGAAAACAATTTCTCGGTCCTGGATGACAAAGTCACCGACTCCCATGTTGAAGTCGAATGCAACTATATTTTGATCTGTTGTGACGGGAGCTTTGCTCGGTGTAATCGGTTGTGCAAATCAGAGTTTATTCTACAGTCAGGGATTGAGTTTGACTTACCGTCAGGAAGGTGGGCTACAAGAAACCGTCAACCAGCTCCTTCTGAACACGACAGGGCCTAAACTCAGCCACCCGAACTTTGGATCCAATGCAGATAGCCTAATTGATTCACAAAAAAGGACCAATGATGGTGTGTATGGCCGCAATTCATTTCTGTTGTGACTGTCCTCCTGACTACAATTTCCAACCGACCCCAAGAAGAGTATGACCATGAGTGACTTGCGTGCATGTTGTGCCACTCAAGAAGCAGGTTCCTATCGGTTGTGCATCCCGGTGTAAGATAAGTGATCGCTGTGCCATAGTCATCATGGATTTACCTGATAAGAGTATGGAGAAGGGGCATTTGAGACAACCAACACAAAGCGTGGGTTTGACGATACACGAGTGCGAAAACGGGGGCAGTGTTTTGGGGTCGTGTTGACGTATCCTCGTGAGGCTTGGTCGAGAGCTCCGTTTCCAGTTCCTTTGAGTGTACAGGAAGCACCGCCGAGTCTGGTGCTCAATGATGACTTGTGTCATACTTTGAACCTTCTGACGAGATACCGGGTTCGTCAACCGACCTCCAGATATCTGGGGTGAGACCAACCACTCATGAACGTTCTTCATCTTTTCGTAGAATCAGTACTGTAATCGGAAAGCCGTGAAGTACCAGAGAGAATACCTACAATGGACAAAGCGGATCGATTGGAAACTGAACCAGTCGGGCCTTGCGTCAGTGTAGCGCGCCGGGTGAGTGATGCATGTGACCTGCGAGGTCTATCGTAATGTGATTACTAGGACGTCTGGGAATTGGTGATCCCCAGGTGGGTGAGGTAGGGAATGAGATTAAGGAGGACGACTAGAGGCAGGGCCGCCAACGAGCCTGGAGGAGAAGACAGCACAGAAAGCCGTCCTTGACTTCACGTTGATTTTCCTTGAGATGTGTGTAAGCAAGAGGGGTTTTATGTGCGAGATTTCTCCCTTTCAAAGCGTTTCTTGGTTGCTCTTATACAGATGTAGGCGCGTCAATGACATGGCCAACACAAAATCAGGCGCTTGCAACGCGTCTGATTCGCAAAACACTTCGCAAAACCACCTTGCAAGTTAGCGCCACGTGCACATTTTGTTCCTGAGTGAACGTTGCGCAATCTCGCTCTGCTACCAACCTCTCACCTCAGGCCTCATGATCAGCCCGAGAACGCTCGTTTGGCTCTCGATGTGCGCTTACAATGCGCTCCAGAGTGGTTGAGCGGCAAAAAAGAGGGCGTCACTGAGAATCGTGTTGTCACTGTTGTGATTCTTCCAAAGACTTCCCAAAGAAAGCCCGCTTGGAAACTCTCATGAGAGGTCGAACGCGGTACTGTTTCATAGGAAATACATTAGTCAGTTTGTTATAACCTTGGGTGTTACGGGGTGGGCGCTACGAGAGGAAGGTATCTCAGGATTCTCAGGATTGTAGAAAATGAACGAACCTCTTCAATTACAACATTGCTTCTTTTCCCATTGAAAGGCCGCCGTGACCAATTTTCCAAACCAACTAACGCATAGTTCGTCGGCAGAACAATGTAGTACAGTATATGATGTCAGGGTTTCAACCAAGGAAACAAAGAAACCGCTTGTATATCGGCGAGGAATTGACAGACATATGATCATAAGACAGGCTCATACCGTCGCCCCATGGCTCTGAACTCTTCGATAACCCGGGGGACTGCTGGATTGGTGTCTCTCCTGTTGAACATATAGGTTCCGTTTCACAGAAATTGTCCAGTAAGGGGGGTGATCAACCACCCCATTCGAGGAATGTCAGAGCGCATAATGATCATCAGTGGGATGGGATGACTAAGGAGTGACTAAGGTGAGCACTCCGACATTGATGATACTTTGGATATCAAGAAAGCCGAGATGAGGAAAACAACCAAGGGCGTCGTATGGACATTGAAGACAAATGCTCACAGTATCGAATGTAGTGAAACAATGGCCCGGGTCACCACAAAATTGTATCCCAATTACTTGAAAACTCTCCACTCCGGTATGACTGCCAACTTGAATATGTTCCTGAGTGACACACACAATAGTTATGGGAGTTCACGCTTCCATTGATCACAGATCTAATACTAAAGACGTGATAATGATCATTCAAGATACAATAAATGTTGAGGCCGACGAGGTGAGAGAGCATACTGAGATGTTGCGCCTCGAGAACACAAACTCCGGATTGGATACCAGGGGGCTTCCACTGGGAAAGGAGGTCTATTGGACGGATGTGTAGAGACCGACCAGGTGCACCATGCGGCGATCTGGAGAATCCGTTCGTTGACTGTTGAGATTCCGAGGAAATGATCGCCGTGTGGCTGATCCTGGCAGTATCCTTGCCATGGAGCCTCCTCTTGGCCGCCTCTCATCTATGAGAGGTCTAAAGGGCATGATCTCATCCGAAAGCTCTCCTCCGTTCAGATGCTCTGCGCGGGCTGGTTCGCATACAATTCATTATATCGGATGGTCACTGAAGCTATATAAAGAACAGCTTACAATATTTCCACGACCCGGATTTCCGGAGGAAGGATTGCATTCCACAGAGATGCAACTGAATGCGTATATGATTAAAANNNTGAGAGACGGTGAAACGTCACCAGATCTCCGTCCTCGAAAGCCCAGTCGGAAACGAGAAACTTGAGAGCCAACTCCGATATTTTCTAGCATCGTTCAGCTTGACAAAGACAACCACATAAGAAAGATCGCTTTGCTCAAAGAGATGCATATCGTGCGTTAAGTCACCATTGGGTGTGTCGTATACTTCTCTGAACTCGATTGTGTCCCTGCCACGTCGGGATTTTCGACCAACGAGGTTGGTTGGCTTTCAACAAATTTTCAGAATCAATGCGACAACCACCCGACAACCACACCCGCTTTCTGATGGGAAGACGGCCGAAAAGCCGGTTTTCCCACAGTTGGCAAGAGCCTCGGGCTTCGCTTCGGGCACCAGCTCGGATATCTCTTTCGCACAACTTCATTGACAACTTTCAATCGTTTTCCCAACAGACATCTCATACATCAGCAAGTCGGTGCAACGCAAGCATTTTAGTGTTCTCGTATACTATCGAAATCCTCAATCACTTCACCCGAAAATCTCGTTTGCGGTTCCATATTGATCCTTTCCTTGCAACGACCTCTTTCGATGGGCTTTGCCATCATGGTGCATCTCCTGGCTCGACATTCCACTGCCTGGTTTTCCGGCACTTTCATAAACATCTTGTGATGTGGCACCAGTTATTGTGTCACTGGCGGAAGGAGGAGGAGTAGCGAAGGGATCATCGTCGATGACTGTCTTCGAACCAGGAGCAGGTGAAAGCGGTTTCTGGTGCTGAGAAGTAGACGAGGCTCCTCGTCCAAGAGGCATAGAAATCAGTGAGTGTATTGATTACTCGGGCTGTGAATATCTTCCTTCAGAAGGGGGTTGTCTACTTACTTCTAGCATCAGACGATTTTGCCGAGACTATTCCCATTGGAGGAAAATCTCTCCCAGTTGGTGGGGGGATGTGCTCTTGGGCTCTCTTTTCATGTATTGTTTCCTTCGGGGGGGCCTCTGATACGCATCTTGCCTATCAATTCAATGTATCTGGTAATGATACCTGTACACACCTTTTGGGAACACTGCTATAAAGTGATGCCCAGAAGCAGCCTCCGTGGCCCCGGGCAGCCGCCCTACATTGGCATCGGAGCCAACATACTCATTGTGCCTCTTCGCCGTGATAGACTCTTCGCTCATCGCAGTTTGCAGTTGGTGGAGCACAAGAATCGAGGTTCTATCTGATCCTCTGCGCTGCCAGTGCAGAGTGCTTTTATCAACTCCAGGATATAGGAGCTCTGGCTGTTGGGGTCTGTGTGTCGCTCAAGTCTAGGTGGAAACCACGGCCCCAGCTGACTATTCTCTTCGGTGCACAGAATGACCATACCCCTTTCTGACGTGTGCCAGAGTCCCCATCAAGCAAGGAGCCAGAAGACCGATAAGAGACGCTGGTGGGTTTCATTCCAGCGGAGGCGCATCATGGGTGATGTCAGCACCTGTTGGGTGGGTGGACCGTATAGTCCTCTCGTCCCGTCTCCCTAATTGGGGAGATCCATTTCAGATGTGGGGAGTTTTGTGAACAACCAATGGCTACACATGGTTGAGGCAGCATTGAGGTATCCTCAATGTTCTCTGTTTCAAAGAGCCGCATGTTGGTCAGCACCGACACCCACCTTATGGATCCGAGGGTTCCAATGATTCTTCTCGTAATAGCACAGAAAAAACGAATGTCACTACGAAGCTTCCCTAATCGTACATATTGATCAGGATCTGTATGCACCTCCCAAAATCGCTTTTCTCACGAAATCGGGCATCTCTACAAAGCCCAAATTCCAGAAAGTCAATTTCCCTTCCCTCAAACCAGAAATAAGACTGCGGTTTCCCGCTGAAACTCTTCTCGGGTGTCTGGGCACAGCGTTCAGACACTCGTTACGTAAGACTTCGTGTCTTTCCCTTGCATCCCCTACTGGGCGACTTAAGATCCTATTGGAAGGTATCGACTGCACGTCGTCGAATCTCAGGAACCCTTCAACCGATAATTTGACCGCGAGGATTCGTTCCAAATCCGTGAGTACAGTTCGTGGATTTCTGGAGAACGTGGAGACCGCATGTAGGGTAAGAGGGCTTGCGCCTTGTGTAGTACTGGTAAACGAACAGTTGTGGTTGGTCTGCCCGAGGGCATTGCCGACCATCCTCGGCAGGTTTTAATCTATATATGATCATATATGCCTGATATAGCGATCAGTACACAACGTTCGCGCCCCCGAGGGCAGTCATCAAAAGATCACGGAATTTAAAGGTGATCGGACCCGCCCTCCCCAAGACGTCAAGCGTTCAAATGGCGGTGACGATATAAACAAAACATCTATATAACCTCATATCCACAGTGGCCAGCATAGAGCAGCAGAAAATGAAACAAACTACAGAGATTCGAACTTCCCTCCCATTCAGAGGACTCAGAGTATCCTCATTCACCCAAGCATGTCGTCCAAGAGCGCAGATTCTATTTCACCACCTCTCGAAATTGCTGGCGCCACATTCCTCGTTGAGCCATCCGTAGGCTTAGCTCGACCCATAACTCTCGATGAACGTCGGCCACCCAGTGTAAACGCCTTCCGTAGAGGGGTGCTCCAGGGCGGAGAAATGCTGGTCCATGGGCGTTCCGCCAATCGAAAGCTGCGCAAGATGAGTAGCGGCCCTTCAGGGATGGAGGATTAGCCATTTGTCGTATGGGGGACGTCGACACTCACTGCTCGGACAGTGTGCTTCCATTCGCCACATGTCCCAGGATTTGATCGCAGTTCGGCGAGGACTACCCAGAGCCACTTAGTCGCCATCAAAACCCGGATATGTGAGGGTTTACACGAACCTCGGTACGGCACCTCATTTCATGAATGACGCCGAGGCAGTATACTGCCATCAGACGCATCGTGCAGACCTGGTGCAGCTGCAGCTGGTTGAATAAGAGCTCCAAATCGTTGAGGACACGCGGCTCGAGAGATACCGCTTCAGTGGCATGCCAGTGCATGACGAACAGTATGGTGCACAATGAGACATGCGCAACGGAAAACGGACCGAGACCACATGTACCGCATTGAATGTTGTAGTGGTCGTTGAAGTGTTGGACCTTCTGCGGAAGTCTGAGGTGACCTGGTCTGATACAATTGGGCAGCACGCACCTCATGCTCAGGTATGGCTTTCTCTTCTTTGCATGCATTTATGAGAGCCCTAAAGACATCGGAAGAAGGCGGCACCGATTCCTGGGGGTTGGCCATTAGAAACGTATTCCCGACCTCGGCGATTTCACTTGGTGATAATTGGGTATCCCCGGGATCCTCCTGGGCGTTGAGTTCGGGCTGCGTAATGGTGTCTGCTGGCAAACGGTCTCTCCTTCGGTTGTGATTTCGCACAGAATTGTACAAGTAATCCCGTATGAGCACACTGATGGCCCAGTTGTCGGCATAGCGGTCAAAAAAGGGAAACCTCTCCCGGCACTTTATCAAAGAGGATGTCAAAGTCGTATCCCATAGCGAAGAAAAACCACAGACCTCTCTCTTGACATGCTCCAATGCCGACGGTTGCTGTCGCTCATAAGAGGCCATTGGATTCAGGCATTCTCGAAATATCTGTGTAAGTTCAGGCTGAGGCATTTTCTCGTCGTAAGCCAGACAAGTCAGAATGGCGAAATCACAGAGCGAAACCTTGTATTCTTGGTACGTCTCTTCGTCGACAGGAGACTTTGGATGGTCAAAAATGGCACGCCGTCGCACATGGGAGATGGGGCCAGTTGGTTTAGGAATCACTGGCATAGTAGCTGTTCAGATAGGATATAGGTGGAGTGGTTTCAAAGTGAAGTAGGGAGTGACCGTCCTGCCGTCAAACACCTCGTAGAGGACTCGGTTTTATACATCTCGTCGATGTGTGTGCCTCCATTTGGTCAGGCGCGATTGCGAACTCTTTGAGATGCATAGCCAAGTGGATGAGGGCACATCTATAGCGTTGTGTATCCTGTTCCCGAGTCAACTCGCATTCCAGATGTCGAGATACGAGTTTCAAACCACAAGAACCGCCTTCGATGTATTCAATCCAGCTACCGCAGAAAGATGAGAGGTCAGATAGCTTTGCTGCGTCACATACGGACCCCAATCACTTCATAGTCCAAGTCTTTCGAACCACACACGGAGGAGAATATCACAGAACAATGTTCCAACATCAACGTCGCGACCAGAAAAGTAATCTGATTTGGAGGACCCTGGATAACTCAGATGTAGGTCGAATACATGTAATTCCGAGGAACCATACCTGACAGTCTGTTCGCCTGATTTCAATTGCATGTGTCCAGAGATTTTTTCGACCAATGGACGCCTGAACAAAATGACTTCCGAAGAAGACTTCTCTTGATTGAGTGAATAGCTTGACCTGTGGCGAGTTACAACACCACTTTTTCGGGGAAACGATGATCTGACACACTTACGGAAGTAGGTGATGCATAAGGATAAAGTGGGATCCGGCCTGGTGGTATTCCAACCAACCATAACTCGGCAATCAACAAAGTCAACAGCTCCACCGTGGTTGAAACGACGCCGAAGGGTCTGAGCCAGAGATATACGGACGGACTGAACAACTTCGAAGAGTGTGTTGTGCTGTGCGATTCGACTATCGTTGTTCGGGTGAGTGTCAAAACTGTCCCGCTGCTTACTGAAGTCATCATGCTCCACGCTTCAGAGATAGATATCTCAATTGGATTGCTTGAATAGGTGATTGCGCATTCCTTGGCGTGCAAAGCTGGTGCAAGCCCGACTCCTATGCTTCAGGGTATCTACGAAAAGGGCAAAAGAGAAACCTTTGCCAGAATATTGGGTTGTTTGCGAATTGTGGGTGGTAGGGTTGTGGGAATGGGAGCAATATTAGGCGCCTGAGCCTGGGCTGGGCTCGTGGGTGTCGTGCAAGGAAGGTTGTACCAACCAAACAACACATTGTTTAGGAAGGAGGCTCGGCTTGGTCGGGGCGTTAGCCCTTTGTCTGTCCTTGCATTCTGTGGAAGGACTGTAGTCACCGTACCGCCCAATGTCTGATTCCCATCGCAATGAGAAGGTCAACATCGGAAGTCCACGATTCCGTTGAATTGGATAGCACAATAACGTGATCAGAGACGCCGTGTTTAGGACGAAGAAAACACTCACCTATCATCTCCGAGAGCTTTCACAGACGATGGCTCACATCCGAGCCAATCATGATTGGACGATGACGCAAAGATGAACAGATAAACCATTCAGAGGTACTTAGGAAGACAGTGTTTCAGATAGAGTGATGCCATCAAAAGCCAAAAAGAGTTTCGGAGGAGAATGGGGTCGAAGGAAAGCATCTCGAAGTCCGAGACATCTTTTCTTTGTGTTACTCCCAATTTACTATTCTATACGAGCGACGATTGTTGACACTGCCGATAGAGTTGTTTGGGTAGCTCAGCCAAGCGAGACGTGTTGTGTTTGACGTCCTCAATTGTGCAGTGGCGTGAGGGACATCAAGGTAAGTCCGAGGAAGCAAAGGTGTTCAGGGTCTGCCGACCTAGGAGAGGAGGTTAAGCGCGTCGGTAACATCTTTCCCATGCCGCACCCTTGAGCTCGCTCTCTGATCTCCACTTGCTACCCTCTGGAAACGATCAGGATTCATCATTAATCCTCCACCGCCTGTTGTCTGCCTGAGATATCGCTGCGGGGTCTGACCGTGGAGTTCCTACTATAGCACCGAGTTTGTCCTCTATTCAAGAATACGTATAGCTCAAATGCTTCAACTAAATGAGACAAAAAGCGCACAGATTCACCAAGGCGTTGGTCACCTTGGATATTGTGATCTATCGTGTCATAGTCCCTCAACTTTACTTAAGACTTCTCTCGCGATACCATCTTCGTCTACCACTCTTTCCCTGACTAATCTGTATCCGCCTCGAGCAGGTAGCCATCTTGTGAATACGTACCAATATACCACTCCCAAAAGGGCCACAGACAGAGCAGCTGCCACATGAAGCTACATATCAACGACCAGTCAGCGTGCCGACTCGCATTGATGAAGATATACCGAATACGCATACCCAGTAAGGAAGGCTCTCGTATGGCTCGAACCCGTTGGCTGGTGGGACCAAGGGCACAAGGACGAGAAAGACGTTTGATACGAAGAAAAGCGTGACGACAGGTCTCCAGGCTTTAAATGGTGGATCCCATTCTTGCTTCAAGACGGAGGTATCAAGAAGTAATAGGCCACCTGAGACGAACATGTTGATCATAGAAAGGGGGTAATAAGATACTAGATAAAGTAGCCATTTCAATTGGGCGATGTTGTGTGGATATTCAGAGGAACTCACGATTAAGGAAGAAGAGATATGCATCGCCGGGAGGAACCAACAGCAGGACGATGCTTGTCGTTGACCATTGAGTCAAGAACCCAGCGAGGGGGGCATTGAATGGCTTATCGCTGCTGAAAAAACCAGAGAAAGGAACGACGCCTTCTTTTCCAAGTTCTTGAATGACTGCAAACCATATCAGCGTTAGATATCTCTTCTCCCGTGAAGTGCACGATGCTTTCCACGAACCTCGACCATGTCCAAAAAGAATGGCCATCACGCTTCCCAGAGCAGAAAACGCGATGATCAGACTGACAAACTACAACAAGAATGCGTCAAATCTCAAAAAGTCAGGATTCTCGAGCGGCGCCTACCCTCTCGGTGCCTAATCCCCATAATTTTCCAAAGAACAACGCCGCGGCAATCCTTCCACTCCCGAGAATTTCTTCCTTATCCACCACAACATAATAAGCCACATTGACAAGCATATACAACGAAGTTATCGCGAATACAGCCAACGGGGCAGCCCGTTTGATGGTTCGAACTGGATCGCGGACCTCTGAAAGAGCGTAGTTGGCGTTTGAATAGCCATCGAAGCACCTAAGCGAAGATAAATTCAGCCATTCGTGGTTGCCATTTACCAATCGAACACACCAGATGACATTATAGAGCCCCAATACGAAGGCATTTGCTCCACCATTCAATGTCCCATGCCACATAGTTCCCCATCGAAAGTTCTGGGGAGGCTGGAGACAGAGCTTCACGTGAGCGCGATATCTTGGAGCGTACAGATCGAACTCACGTTTTCTAATCTGAAGCCTGGTAGGCCGGCAAGCGAAGCCAAACCACCCAAGGCCATCCCGAGGAGTACGACAATCTTGAATAACCCGAGTGCGTTTTGCAGTCGAATGCCCCACTGCAACCTGGTTCCATGAAGAAGCATAGCAAACGTGATACAGCCAAAGGCCACAAATCGGAAGAGGTAAGCAGGAGGTGGTGCGGCAGGGTTGATTGCGTGAAGAATGTCTGGGGACGTGGGTTATGGGTCTATGAACGTAGACTACGTTAGAACCTGATCTCACATTCGCTGAAAACCGTTGGCCCTGCGGCTTGAGAAGCCTATATGCATAGTTGAGTTTGTGGACAAGGGAGATTGTGTAGACCGACATACTCCAATGACGGCGTATGTAGCATATATGCATATAGACAGCAATCTTGGGCGCTGGTAGAGAAATTCTAGATAATTCTTATCTCCTCCACTTTTGGGTATGCCCTGGTGATCCCCGACATCATAAACCTCGCTATATGCAGGAAAACAATGAACTTACAGTGCCAAGCTCTATGAAAACAGCAGTCCCGCACGCTGCAACAGAAGCACCCAACAACCACATCACAAGAGAGAACCCTATGCTTCCCGATGACCTCAAAATGACACTTGGCGTCGCAAAGATGCTAGACGGAGATGAATCCGCAGATAATGCGTGCAAGTCATTAACTAGGAATGAATGAACGTGGAATTGGCGCACCCACTCCCAATCATGCGATTCAGTATCAGAAGCGACGTGCTGATCAGACCTGTCAGGATGTTAGTGTGGTTGTATGTCCAACAGGGTCCAGTGTCGTATTCACCAAGTTCGCGCTTCCCATCGGGTACCTTCGCTGGCTTTCTAGGTGCCAGCTCTTCATCACTGTGATTTGCGAGGGCTATTCATGCCATACGAGGATCGACGTCAATATCAACGCATCGAGGCGCAAGAGTAATAGATGAGATAAGCTCACTATCTGAATCTATCTGAAACCCTTCTGATGCGAGCTCATCTATGCCACTATCTTGTGGGTGCGTGTGGGTGCCATACCCTCTTGAGGCTGCTACTCGTCTGATGATGGTTTGAGTGTGGGGTAAGAGTGGGTCCGTCTCCTGCTCCAAGGTGACTCGACGTGGGTCAACAGAGGGGTCGGACCCCAACTGCGAAAAAGGCACCGTTCCAGCCGTCTGTCTCTCCATTGAGCCTATCACCAACCGGCAGAATTCGATGGCGATCACCACAGGTGAGAAGAGGGTGCCGTGGATGTTGAAGAATAGGATGAGAGATACTATCAAGCTGCCATTTGCTCCTAACGTTAATATTCTCAGCGTCCTTTATAAAGCCCAGAAGATCAAAACAGGGTGCCACATGTCCAATCGAAACCAGACGGAGGCGGCAAGGCTGATTAGCCATTTTTATTCGCAGAACACGGAAAGACCTTGCTTGCTTTGGGCGATTGCTTCAACGGGCTCGCACAGTCCATGGTCGAATACGGAAGAGAGTCGGACGATACTTCGCTCTTGGGGCCATACGATTCCCACAGGCAACGGGCGCTCCAGATCATCCACGGTGAGAATTTGAGTTGGGTAAAGTCGTGCAAAGTTGGGTGTTTTCAGCCACCCAACTTTACCCAACTTTAGCCGACTTTGCCCATCTCCTGGGGAAATTCACATTGGCAAAGTTGGGTTTTTACAACGGTTTTCTTGTGTAAAATCAGGTATTCATTGGCATTATCAACGGTACAATGTATGCCTAATTTTGCCTGCTTTTCCCCAGGTCCTTGTCCCTCCCCATCCCCGCTCCCAACTTCGTGCGACCATCCCAAAAGCGCTCGCTCCGCCCCCCGATTGAGGTGTCCCAAGGTCGTGCATATAACTTAGCGAAGTTGATGTGAGGGGCGCCGAAATTGTATCAACAGATGGTCCTGTAAATAGAGTGAGCAAGAAGAGGGACCAAAGTCATCAAAATACTAACCAAGACGTGTCTGCCCATGCCAAAATGTGGATCTGAACGGAACTGTGAGTGGTAACAGGTTCAAAGTCGAGGGGCACGCATACGGGTGTGAAGCGTTGTTGAAAGGCTATATGACGTGAATGAATACCTTTGATCTCTGCGGATAGAATATCAATAGATGAAAAGAAAGTTGGATTAAAAGATACCGTTCAAATGAACCTCGAAGGAATGATTGCAAGGGCTGGCAGTACAACCTTGCCTGCAATTCTGCTAACGCCGGAAGGAGGGGTCCATAGATAGCTTCATGGTTGAGATCAGGGCTGGAGATATCTGAGTAGATTTACGACCTACAGACATCTCCTCAATGGCAGCTTGGGTTACACTAGCAGATATGAGTGCATATAAGGACGTTTCAAGACACAAATTGCAGTATTCGAGCATACCTGGTGAATGTCCTCCTCCTCCCACCATGTAACACACTTCTTGTCGTTTGAAAGCCAGTAAGTAGAAGATACGATTGAGGGCACCAAGCGAGGCAGCTGCGAAATAATTGAATGATGTTCAGAAGTACGAAGCTGTTATGCAGGACTCGGGGAGGTGTGCGATGTTATAAAGACGGGCGGGGGATGACATAATCCTTGTCAAGATGTCGATGTGAGCACACCCAAGAACGCGTATGTATGCACAAAGGAGTGTACATAGTGCAGCACGGTATGTAGTGGAATGAAGAGGACATAGCGCGATACGTTCCATGCACGAAGGTCGTTGTGCATTTCTTGCGAAGCGCCAACGTGGATACGATGATCCTGCTCGTGGGAAATGCGCAAAACTGCAAATACCCAACTTTGCCTAAGTCCGGGAAATTCGAAACCAACAATACCCATCTATACCCAACTTTGCCAAACTCAAATTTTCACCGTGGATCATCCTTGGGATCTCGCCAATGAAGAAGCCACCCCTCGAATACGCGACAAATCGGAAGATCACGATGCGAAAAGATAGTATGGGTAGATTATCGATACATCACAGAAATTACTCTATTATACTCGAGCTCTATTCAAACATGTTCACCAGGTCGAAGCTCAGTGAAGGGGCGTGGAAGGATTGTTCTTTTCTTGAAAACATTTCGTGTCGAGCCATCATCCGCGATGACTTGCCATTTCATCAACATGTAATGGCCACGAGAGGGCAGCCATTTAGCCCACACAAACCAGTAACCTACACCAATGATGGAAGCAGACGTCGCAACTGCAACGTGAAGCTGCACAACTATCAGAACTTCGGATATGGCTTAGTGGCTTCTGTACTCACCCAGTAGGGAAGATTCTCATATGGGCTGAACCCTCCGGCAGGAGGAATTAAGGGAGCAAAGACGAGGAAGACATTCGATATGAAGAAGAATAGTATGACAGAGCGATACGCTTTGAAGGGTGGATTCCATTCGTATTTCAGGACCGAGATGTGTAGGAGGAGCAACCCTCCTGAGATGAACATGTTAAAGATCGAGAAAGGGTATGAAGACACTGAATCACCGTGAATCAAAAGGACATAAACCGGGGGAAAATAAGGAACGTACGATTGAGGAAGAAATGATACGCATCCCCAGGGGGTATCGTGATTATAACAATAGCAGTCATCACCCACTGAGCCGAAAGCCCAGCGAAAGGAGAGTTGAATGGTTTGCTGCTCGCGAAGAATGCCGATAGTGGTAAGATACCCTCTCTTCCCAACTCTTGGACAACTGAAACGATGCAGAGATCAATCAATGTTTCATCGCACTGAGGAATGCACGTGCCTCTCCCGTGAGTGAATAAGACAGCAAGAACATTGCCCAAAGCTGAGGTGGCGACAATGACGCTTAGAAGCTAGAATATATATCACATGAGCTCGCTGCGTCAGAAGCTTCGGAACCATGTTGACTGACTCTCTCGGTCTTTAACCCCCACAACTTCCCAAAAAATAACGCAGCGGCGATTCTACCACTTCCAAGGATCTCCTCTTGATCCACAACGGCGTAATACGCCACGTTTACGAGCATATAGATGAGCGTAATAGCCAGCATCGCTAGTGGCGCGGTCTTTTTAATGGTCCGCACTGGATCGCGAATCTCAGAGAGAGCATAATTGGCATTTGAGTAACCGACGAATGACCTTCCCATTATCCAATCGTCAGCATGTTCTTGTACGAAAAGGAGGGTAAGATTCACCATATGACATTATAAAGCCCCGTCACGAATGCGTTCGCTCCGCCACTCAGACTACCCTTCCACATCGTTCCCCATTCAAAATTACGCGGAGGCTGATTGAGATCATCTTGTTCTGAGCCGGAGTTCGCGAAGGAGAGTGGGACACTACGTACGGCTTGTAACACAAATCCCGGAATCCCAGCGAGGGCTCCCAGACCGCTTAGAGCCATGGCCACAAGAATGATAATCTTGAATATCCCAAGCGTGTTCTGCAGTCTCAAGCCCCATTGGAGTTTTGTCCCATGCAAGATAAGAGCGAATGTGATGCATAACAAACCGACAAAACGTGAGGCGAACGCCGATGGAGTACTTGTAGGATTCACGGCGTGCAAGATATCTGTGAGATAAAGATCAATCACGGACGACTGAACCATAACACAAATGTGACCGTACATTCTCCAAAAACAGTGCAACCAGCAGCTTGGAAGCCCTTCAAGCAGTACGTCAATCAACGAAGTGTAATATGATTGGGAAAAACACGAACCCCAAAGATCGCATATGTTCCATAAATACACGTCGCGAGGAATCTAGGTCGTCTATACAGGAATTCTAGGTAGTTCTTCTCCCCTCCACTTCTTGGAATGCCCTTATCGTTTCTGTCAGAAAAGCGGGGAACGAAGAGGTACAAAGGGATACCCACAGTTCCGAGTTCGATGTAGACTGCGGTACCGCACGCCGCTACAGTGGCTCCTAAAAGCCACATCACCAATGATAAGCCTACGCTCCCTGAGGATCGAAGTATCACGCTCGGCGTTGCGAAGATTCTATTCAAACAAGTGGGCCTTCTGGTCAGCTGGCACATCACGAGGAGATAAAGAACATACCCAGTCCCAATGACACGATTGAATATCAGAAATGATGTACTTATCAGACCTGTTGACGCATGGGTGAGATGCTGTGGGACAAGAAACCCAGTGACCAGGTGCTACCTAGTTGATGTTTCCCATGAGGAACAGGAGCATTTAAATCGTTTGGAGGGTCGTCCAATACCTCGACCACTAGACAATGCAAATCGTGAATACCTCAATCGCTATAGACATGATACAAGACTTGCCCTCCGCGTTGACATCGCCCTTCAATGTGGACTCGTCGTTATTCTGGGGCCCCCTACATATTCGTTCGAAGGTGAATCCGACACATATCGGCGACCATGAGATCCTTCATTCGAAAGCAGGGGTTCTCTTTCACTTTGCGAGTTGCCGTGAAAGTGGCTTCTGGGGGTAGGGCTTGAACTGGAGGTTGAGGTGTCCATCTGAATGGCCCAGTAGGTAGTGAAACGCAAAAGAGAATGAACCCACTCAAAGATACGGATATCGAGCTACAGCTCTCAAGAATGTCAGAGATGGTGCATCCAATTTTATCATGGTCACCATAAGGAGATTGGTGCACGGCAGGAAGATGAGCACCTTGAGACGCGATTCTCGCGACGAATTGGCACCACCCCAAATTGGGGGTCACGTGAAGGATCAATGGGCGTCTTTGTTGCTGATCGTGTTCGGGGAAGCGAGAAACTGATTGATGCGAATGATGATCGATGACCGATAACTAGGCGACAACGACGTCAGATCGATGGCCGCACCCAGGTCGTATTTGGGTGGGATCCTGGCGATGTTGCAGCAGTTGAAACCAGCTGACACGCAAGGATTTCAAGAAGGATCCAGTCTCACAATTAATATGTCGAGGGAAACCGCAAGAACAACATAATCTGTCAAAGCTACAATGACTCGGGACTGTCCTACTTTCACACACAGCACCTGAGACTGGCTTAAATGATACATAGAATTAACTTCTCGGCTGGATTTTCTCGCTCAAAAATGACTACCTTCAGACGACGCCAGAAGCGGTGATGACAACCTCCCTGGAGGTCTTGCCGCTGGACGATCCGACCTTCTCCACGGCCTGGACGATATCCAATCCAGAAACGACCTCACCTGCAATTGAAGCCAGTTACAAACCGTGAACGCAGAAGGGGAAAAAGAGACGCACCGAACACAACGTGCTTTCCGTCAAGCCAGTCAGTCTTGATGGTAGTGATGAAAAATTGGGATCCGTTGGTGTTGGGACCAGCGTTGGCCATAGAGAGCTGACCGGGCTTGGTGTGTTTTAAAATGAAGTTCTCATCTAGACAGGGTCATGTTCTCTATCACCGCATCATCTCAAAAGTGAGGGATTGATCATACCAGCGAATTTCTCGCCATAGATGGATTTTCCACCAGTTCCTGTGATCATCGGGTTATTGGTACCTGCGGGAGATATCGATGAGACGGAATAATCTCACCGTTGCCGCGAGTGAAATCGCCACCCTGGAGCATGAAGCTGGGAATGACACGGTGAAACTTCGATCCAGCGTAGCCGAAGCCATTTTGTCCTGTGGCAAGTTCACGGAAGTTCCTGGCGGTCTTTGGTACAACATCGTCGAAGAGCTTGAAGACAACGCGACCCGCGGGAGTGCCGGCGATGGAGATATCGAACTATCGAGGGAAGTTAGCAGGGAGAGCATTCGTGGAAGATGGGGTTGAATACGCACGAAAACGTTGGACATGTTGATGATCGTTGTTGGAAGAGAACTTGTGAGGAAGAGGTCTACCCGGATTGTCCTATTTTATAGATAATCGGCCTCTGCCGATAATCTCCAACGTGCGAGTCGCTTACGCGCCTTCCTCTTCTGGACGAAATGAGCCAGACTTGAACCGCGATCTCAGATCTGGCTTCAATTGGGCAGTAGCTGTGTCCCCCCTTCCGCCTCCTGAGGACCCTCCTGATCGATAACTTCGCACCCCAATTCACAAATGAATATGCACAAACCTTTGTCAGGCGATATGATTCCCAGAGACCCCATCGGCATGGGTAGGCATCCTCTCAGGATTCAGCCACGATGTGATTCAGCGCGAAGGAACGAAACACGGGAACCCGCACGAAGTCCAAGTGCTACACCGCCCCGAACGCAGGTTTATTTGGTAATGTTCTCTGCAAGGTCTAATTCATCATCGATGTATCATCTGCCATCGGAAGGGTGACCTACACGGAAAATATGAAGAACAACATGGCAAGAGGATATCCATCTCGAGATCAACTACGATCGGTGGCTTTCCTGGCTTCAACTCAATCAGCATTTAAGTCTTCCACCAACGAGTCAAAAGAAAGTCTCCTACGAAGTATACTTCACGATCTGCAGCATTTAATTGGCCAGCTTGGCTCCACGAGTACGTACGGTACCTACTGAACTGTTCTCCCCTTGATCGTCGCCATCGATGCAAGATCGGGCATCATCTCGATAACGATGAGTGCATTCAACATAACCTCGAAGTACAGGTATAAGCAGCTTCTATTCATTGTCTACGATGATAAAACCAAGACGGAAATGACCAGCAATGTCTCTGGGTGAGGAATATCAAAGGATGCCAGAGGCCGAGATAGTGATTTTGGCTTTGGTTGTCCCAGAGGCCGAACCGAGACCCTCGATGTGCTTTACAAGCTCCATTCCTTCGACGACCTCTCCTGCAATCATTGAAATCCTTTAATGAGTAGTTTATTCGTGGTAATCGTAATCATGGTCATACCAAACACAACGTGAGCGCCGTCAAGCCAAGAAGTGACAACCGTGGTGATGAAGAATTGTGACCCGTTGGTATTTCGCCCGGCATTGGCCATGGAGAGGAGACCAGCTTTTGAATGTTTTATCGTGAAGTTCTCATCTACGACCGGGTCATGAAGCAAGACAGAACACGGCAGGACATGTTAACTAGTCCTCACCAGCGAACTTCTCGCCGTAGATTGATTTTCCACCGGTTCCTGGATAGATTCACCATTAGGAAATAGCGCTCGTGACTTGAAAAGGATATCTTTACCATTTCCGCGAGTGAAATCACCACCTTGGAGCATGAAATTAGGGATTATGCGATGGAACGAGGAACCCGCATATCCAAAACCGTGTTGACCAGTAGCAAGCTCTCGGAAATTCCGGGCGGTCTTGGGGACAATGTCATCATACAACCTAAAGACGATACGTCCGGCATGGTTGTTGTTAATAGTGATATCAAACTGGATTCAAAGGTTGTGTAGGAAGAGCATGGAAATCAGCCAATGTATCACACGACAAGACACAGAGAAGGGTTTTCGAGCGCTCACATATACGTTACTCATTCTGGTGTGTGTCAAGGGGGGAAGAGGATAGGTGAAGGGGGGGAAATGTCGTGGAGGATGTCGCACAGAGCCATTGAGCCTCTTATGGTTCGGTCCAAAGGTTGCTGCCGATCTGTGTCAATCAGCCTAAAAATCATTGGGGCATGATTATCGCATGGCGCTTGTGACAATCTGTCACTTTCGGAGTCACATTTAGCGTCACATTGTGCCCAGACTGTAATGATCTCTTTTTGCCATTTGGTTGTGCACTCTAACATGGGTACGCATTTCACGGCTCGAATGGTGGCTTTTTGGCCTTTGGAGGGCTGGATTTCGCCTTCATCCTGTCCCTTGTCGACCGTATCAAACGGCTTCAACGCGATACGTCGGACGGGTTTGCCACGTGCATAATAAGTTACGAAAACTCCCGGACCACACCAATGAAGACTCTCCAATGACTGGAAGTGGTCTTGACACGGAAAACACGGAACCGACACCTGCATCGCGAATGCACCCATAGCTTCTCGACTTCCTGGTGTGTACGTCGAAGATGTTATAGGAAGCCAAATGTATTGACTCGGATCCAGATGACTCAAGGAACCAGTGCTCCTGCATGTGCCAATGATCCTCGAGCCCCCGACCTGGTTTATGGAAAGTGGTCGGGCGACCGAAAATTGTGTAGTCGATGGCTTTCTCAAACCGATAAGGATCCCAGTGGTGTAAACCAATGCCTTCCTTCTTCCTTCAGTAAGAGCCCTGTTATTGTCTCCATGTCGTCAACATTGATCAACACACCACAAACATCAGGTGGTAAATCGTCGTCATTTCATCAGGTCTGGCCTCACTCCACCAGAGGCCGCAGGATGTTACACATTAACAAGAAATATGATATAATCTTGTTTTAATTTGCGCGTGGTGAAGATAGAACGCTGCGCCTGGTTACGCTTCCGCTCTTCCTCTCAAAATTCATGTGTAAATCATGAAGAGACTGCACCCTCGAGACCGAATATCGCTCTTTGACCTACAAAAGCAAATCAAGGATGGATCTCAGTGCCTTTACGAGACGTCATAGACCGGCCATTTTCGAAATGCACATTCTGGCCAACGGCACCATGTGGTGGCGCCCGTCCCTGGGTCGGCCCACACAGGCTGCTGTAAGGCTTCGGTGGTTGGATACACGCCCAGCACCCCAAAACGCGTCGATGCTGGTTACTCGATATACGAACACTGAAGAAGAGCCGGTAAGATGGTGTTAAAGCGACCTCTTCGAAACTGTGGAAAGTGAACGAAGGTAAGACAAAATATCGAGAGAGTGGGATCAAATTTGTCAGTCACTCGACTCTATGCGTTTCCCTCCCTCTGTGTTACTAAAATTCCTCTGACATGTTCTCATCCTCGTTCAGAATCGGAAATGACGCGTTCAACATTCAAACCATCCTAACCCCAATCTTGACTTCGAAATTTTGATAAACTGTCCTTCGGAGAACTTGTGGCTCCACCTCGGGACAGGAGAGCCCCGAGTTCGTAAGCTTGAAGCTGTCTCAGATCTCATGGACAGACCTCTGTCGGGAATGGCCATCAGTTTTCCCCCGAATATATGGTCGCCATCTGTTCAAAGGCTGCGTGCACGAAAGCACATCTCAGATGGGCGGAAGAACCTGGTGACCTGGTACGCTACTTCCACTTGTACAGCCGCGATAGAAAAAAATCATCATTTGTTGTACAGGCTTCGGTGTGGTTCAGGACATGGCATAACGACGAGTCTTCCATTCGGATTCTCCAAAATACATCGAGGAGCCATGTCACAACTCGGCACGCCTTTGAAATCGGTGAAACATCTACCTACAAACCCTGGTTGATTGTTGTGAGATCCTCCATATATCATTTATGTGCCCGAAGTATCACCTCCGCCACGTCTGTTCCCACCAACATGTCTGCGCACGGTGTTATCGAACACTTGGAATCTCTTGCAAGCTAAACTCGTCTTTTATTCATCCGTGCCGAGTTGGGGCAGGGACTTCACCCGGAATACGTGGTTTGTGACGTCTGGATCCGTCGTCATCGGTTGCCCATTCTGGGGTACCTGTCGTCTTTCTAGGAGTGAAATATCTCTATGATTGTGTCCATTTTCTAGCGTTTTGTTCGGTGCGTGAACTTCTGAACTCGCAATCATGGCCATTGACATGACACTTTTGCAACAGTAATGTGTCCAAACGCAAGGACCGGCGTATCAGCCACTTTGCTTACCCATAGACACGAGGAATAGTCGCGTAAGTCTTTGAACAATCTCTTTAGGTATTTTGGTTGACTATGCATCCAGAGCACGCGGTCATGTATCCCTAATCATGCCGCCACCATTCGCCACGAGTAGCATTCAACCATCCTACTCCATCCAGCCAAGGAGAATGTCTGTCATCGTAGTTGTTCCCGAAACCTGAAGCTTCAAGATGCAATCACATCTTGTACGGTTGAAAGCCAGCACCTAACAAGGGTTCTGTGCTTCCCAAAGATGCGCTTCTCTTGTTTCATATACAGAGGTCCTCGGTCAGAAACTTACACTGCCCCGAAGCAAATCCCAGGCATCTTGCTCAGACTGGCTTGCATTAACGACTTACGTATGGAATCCTCCACTCATCTCTTGTCTCTCGGGTACCTATCCTTGCTGATCTCTTGAGTACCTTTCTAATACTTTCTAATAGTAATTCCATAACTCCAGCACGGTTCGCCTCGCTACTATTTGTTTGATTCGCTTTTCCGAAGTGTGGTAATGACCCGTTTTGAGTCTGCTTCACAGCTTGATGCTTCGATTGTTCCCGGTTGCCAACGACCATGTCATTCAGTCCCAGACCCGTGACTGAACCTACTTACTTGCGCCCAAAGTCCAATCACCCATCCCCTTTCGCATGAACCTCTTCTCCGAACCTGATTTTTGATGTACGAAAGCCAGGAACATCATGCGTGAGAGGCCACATGCCACGGCGACTTGGCTCAGCTGGTACTCCTGAGTTTCTTTTAGAATCCCATACTGCAGATTAGATTGTAAAGGTGGGGACCTGGGAGGACCCGCTGTGCAATTTGGCAGATTTCCCGGGCGAGCGTTTGACAGAACCAAAGCTTAATGTGCAATTCGGAAATATCCCCACGGCCGGTAACTTGCGTGGAATTTCAAGTCGGCTGTTTTGAGCGAGCCACATTCTTGAGTTTGACCAGGTCCGTCTGAGTTCACTCTAGTTCGCCCCACGATGGTTGCAGAACGGAGTGGTCATTTCGTTTTTGTTTAACCTATTCCTCGGACCGGCTGGAAGGAGGTTCATTTCAAAGCTAAGCGTTCGCACCCGTCGTACTGGCGTGTTCGGCTCGGATACAAAGGTACAGGTCCTCCTTCAGCATCAGGTTCCCTTCTGATTTCAAACCTGTGCATCATCCGTTTACACGTTCCGTAGACTCTCCCAGAACTCAGTCGCACACACACGCAAGAGAGAACCAAGCCGAAGACTATTTTGACAACAATGTTTCCACTTGTATCTCTGTGCAATCCCGTTGCATGTTTTTCATGCCAAGGCTGGCGCTCCTGTGAAGAATGGAGAGAGATATACTCCAGAAAGGAACAAAATCTGGTGTCGCATAGACCGACGCAACAATTCTTTTTCCATATTAGTATCGTTCTCAAATCCCCGGGCTCCCCAATATCCATATGTTGGGAGATCCATGACGGATCCAGCCGACATAGACCTCCAGCGCCAACTGTCGCAACCATCTGATAGCAAAGCGGTGTGGTTGCGATCCCCAGAACATGGACATGTTTGTCCTGTCAAGAAGCGGGGTTCTGGTCTGGCATCCCAACAAAACTCCCACACATCAAGCATCTCTGTCCTTGGACGAGGGCCCGAACGGTATTCTCGGGATTTCCTCATTCAACACAGAGAACCGCGGCATGTCCACTCATTTGCCGGGTGTATTTAACTGATGGCTTTTTCATCCCCCCACTTGAGGGTTCTTCCCTTCTTTTCAACGAATGACCGGGTGTCAACTTCTATTTCGTTCTTATTCTACTTGTCTCTGGATGCCCCGCGTCGACGTTCAGTAATCATGGACATGGGGGAGTTTCCCATGAACGAGCTGTCAGTTATCCGTTTTACCACTTTGACATCGTTAATACGCCAAGCTGAAGGAGTGACTTTTCCAGTTATATTCACAATTATTTGCATATTCTGGGTCTATGTACGTGGTCGCTGTCAATGACAGCCATCAGGGCGAGACTTACCCCGCGTTTTTACGTTTAGGTATTCTTTACTATGACTTCGCCCTCACATTCGGCGATGAGATGAAGTATGTCTGGCAACAACCTAAATCCGGGGCGTCGTGGCTCTTCATCATCAATCGTTATTTCTCATTCTTTGCTGTACGTGATATTTCGCCATCGTTGCGTTCAGCGTCACTCAGGATACCTACCTCATAGGATATTGCTGTCGGCATTGGCAACTTCCTCCCATTCGAGAGCGAGCAGGTCAGTACCAAGATTGGCGCGCAAAGAAGACCGCGCCCCGTATACAATCAGTGCTGACGTCGTCTCAGGGTTGCAGGACGTATAATCGGTTTCGCCAGATCGAGCTCATAGCAGTTCAAGTCATTGTCGGTAGTAAGTAACATACTTCTTCTTTTGATTACAGAACCTGAGTGTGAATCCCCCAGCCGTCGTCCTCTTAAGGACGTATGCATTGTACGGCCGCGATAAGCGTATTCTCTACCTCGTTCTGTCTATCTCAAGCGTTCTCCTTGTGTTATCCGGCGTAGGTCTCTTCAAAAGTTCTCAATCTCTGTATGACTCATCTTCTGGGTGTAGTGGTCGATCACAGAGGGACACACTGATATCAGTATCCAATACGGGTGTCATGCAGCTCTTGCAACCATAACGTGCGCCTTTTTCGAGAGATTTTGAGTTCAGGAACAAGTTCTGATGATTCTTCCCCTCAGTGGGATCCGTGGGTTTTGATCCGATTCTTGACCGAGTGTTTATGTTCTAAAGATGATGGTCCATCATCACTTGACATCAGACGTCGCTACTGCCTGGGAGGCACTGTTTGTTTACGACTTGCTCATCTTCACCCTTACGTTGGTGAAAACATACCGAGAACGATCTCGGTACCTTACTGGAAACCTCAATGAACTCGTGGGGCTTATTTTCCGAGACGGTGAGTACACCCCAGCGTGCAATTTTCTTTTACTTCCGATCTCGAAATTCTTATCTGGGTTTCTGTGTCCCTTGTGCCTTGTGTGCCTAGGCGCAATCTATTTTGCGTGAGTACTCACTTCTTTTTTTCATCACCAACAACACGCACATGGGATGGGAGCTGACTTATTTTACTACCAGAGTCATGGCATGTGCCAATGCTGCGAATACTCTCACGTTCTATGTATGTCATGCGTTCTCTTGGTTCCTCGCATTTGTTTTGAATTGACTGATACCATCTCTCGTTAGCTACTCAGGGTATGTGGATCGACACACTTTTTTGAACGAAATCTCACATGGAGAACGTTTTACTCTGCAGCCGGTGCTCAAAGGCTCTCTATCAACGTTCGCAAGCTCGTGAGTTCTTCGACCCCGTTGTCCCCAAATGCGACAAATCGTCTCATGTTTTGTTGTTTGTCGAACTTTCTCATTGGCTCCCCCTCATTGCTCTCGGTAGTATATCCGTGACAATGATGTCCAGAATTATGCTACACATGCGACAGACCACATACTCGAGAAGACCGACCTCAGGACAATTCACATCGACACCCAGCACTGCCAATTCGACGTCGCTATTTTTCACTTCGCGATTCATGATGCCCTCGAGGCCTTTTTACCTAAATGACACAGAGGAAGACGAAGACACGGATTATTCGTCTTCCGTCCCTCTGCCTCCTCCCCACCCCGATATCGCGGTCATAGTTGAAAATGGTGAAGCCGAGGTATTAGAAGGGATTGAACTCGACCGCGTTGTCCTATGATCTCAGCTGATTACGGACTCAGGAAAAGTATAACAGGAACAATATACGTAGTCCTGTGTAGATATATCGTCTTTTTGGGCACTCTTGTTGATTTTGGTAGTGTTAGAATGTACGATTATCGGATCTGTATCTTCAGTTGTGTACTTTATACTCTATGTACAGTACTTTAATGCCTCGCATTCTTGGAGGCAGGATATCGAAACAGAGCATGCTACAGCGTCCTGCAAATAGGCGAGGGAAACATTATGAGACCACCACTTGAGGGGCAGTCGGATTGGAAAGCCGCCGCCATTGTCAATGGACGGTACTGGTGTATAGACTGGCTGTTGTAGTATACGTATAAGATGGCGCAAATTAATTCACAGTCACACCTTTGAGGCAGGGGCATGCCATGGTATCGATATCTCGGGGCGCAGGGAACAACATCAATCAATTCACAATTGTATACAACTCCAGAAAGCAGTCTTCAACTTCCAAAGAATCATTTCTTCGTTTGCTGAATGCCACATTAAATAGAGAATTCGAAGATGTCGTAACGCGAAATTTCTGTGCTATCTTTCGTCCACAACCAGCCCATCAATTTGCATGACGCTGTAGACGCGGATTACTCTGGGGGAACGGTGCAGATGAAATGATGGAAACCCGAGTCAGCATCTCCGAGAAAATTAAACAAGGCTCTATTTCGAGCCCAGATTTTCATTCTTCGCCATAAGGTCAATTGACGTGTGGTGGCGAAAAAAAGAAATGTCCCAGGGAGGATTCGAGCCTCCGTCTTCACGGAATTGTGTCGCCACAACGTGATGATCTAACCACTAATCGACAAGGACCGAAAGCCAATGCCGCTTGCGTGATGTTGACCCGCAAAGTAAAATCGGGCGGACCATTGATCGAACGACATCATTTCTGACGACAACAGTCCATACCAGAAAATCGGTTCGAGAAACGTTGGCCAGGAAAACAAGATCTACTGCACAACGATTTTAACTGTCAAGAGAGTGTGATTTGGAGGGAGTGGAAGTAGCACATGGGAGTACAGTAGTGGGTATAAAGAAAGAACAGAAAATAATTGTCAAACGTCGGATGTGGGGGGAAGAAAAAAAAGGTTCAACGTCCAAGACTTCAAATGTCAGGCAGCTGAAGTAAGGAGGAAGCATGAGCAGTTATCAAAGTCCGTTCATTCCCTCATTCCCTGTCCAAATGTCCAATGGCCACATTCAAGCAAGTGCAAAGCCAAGAGCAGCGGCAGCAAAGGTAGTGAAGCCAACGAGAGTGGTTTTGAGGTTGGACATGGCAGCGTTCTTGGTGTCAGTGCCACCGGTGGTGCTTGGTTGAGCACCAGAGCCAGTAGCAGAGCCCGAACCTGAGCCCGAGCCAGTTGCGGAAGCACCGGCTGAGGTTGCCTGTGTGGGGTAAGCGGATCCCAAAGGCTTGATCTCGAAGGGCTCGGATTGGGCAAAGACCTAATAGCAAAGAAATACATAAACACGCGTGGACCGAGTAAGGAACCGAATAAGAATTTTTCGTCGGGGATAGGGGGACTTACGTTGGTGTTGTTGAACGGGTCTGCGAGTTGGACGAAGTAGCCTGTGCCAGGAGCTTGGGCGGATTGCTGTTGAGTGATGGTCTTTGAGCAATCGAAATTGTTCTGGATAGCGATGATCGCAATTGGCGAAACGAGGATCTTTGGGTCCTGGTTGCCGATACTATATACCGGTTAGTCTCGGGAAACCACAAGTTAGAAAGAGAACTCTTACAGGATGGTGAATGTCTGTTGTGGGGAGGTCTGACAGGTCCACGCGAGGGTGTTAAGGGAACTCGCGACTGGGGGATGCTACGTCAGGACGATATCATGGAATACGGATGCCGTGAATCAGCTCACCCCACCAGACGTTGCTCGAGGGAGCGGTAACTGAGAGGCCTGTTGTCTGGGCTGTGGCAGCTGCGACGAGGGCGGCGACGGTAGCGGCGAGAGAGAACCTCATTGTTGTGAACGTTGGGACGAGGAGGGAGCTGGGGGGCGGACAAGAAGAAAATCGACTCGAGGGAGAGTGAATGGAAGACCTGAGCAAAGGGCTGCTTGTTTCCCAGCAGCCAGATGGGCCAGACACGGTCCCATCACACTTTCGGTCGGAGTTGTCGCAGGCATCCACGGCACGTCACCCGGCCAAGACAGAGCCGCCTCTTCCCCAAGCCTGCCTTAGCATACCTTGGTTCCAACGTCGACAATGTCCTGCTCGACTGTTCTTCCATCGGCCGTTGCTGGCCAGAAAAAAAAAACATTTATTCTAGCACTCTTCACAAATCGCCTGGCGCGCTATCTTTGGATGCCCACCACGCGGTATGCAAACAACGTGGCGATTGCCCATCACCACTGGATTCACAGGAACCCTTGGTATTATCGCCCTCTGGAGACTTCTTATCCTATCCGAGCTAAAAGGCTCATAAAGCGGCGGACATTCTACACGCTTGTACTATGAGACTACCCTTCCTCGTGTAGGCGTGTTTCCTATGATCCTGGCCGCACGACGGTACAGGTCTCTGAAACTCGCCGGTTACACGTGCTACAGACAATGATAAACTTGCAATGAACCAGCCCCATCCTCAACCAGATTGTCTCTCTTTCCGCCCCGATTTCGTGAGGATTCACAGACAGGGTCCTACCTCTCGTCCTTTGCATAATCTTGCCTTCTTGGTGACCATTGTGCATACAGTTCTGACATCTCAACCATTTCTTGCAGCTTAAATCTTTGCGGCGTCGACGCGGCGCAACTTCGGAATAAATTCGTCTGGAGGCTGCTTTCACACTCCATCTCTTCGCAGTAAAGAAAGGATCCCTGGCGGATCAGAAGGCATACAATTGAAGCGGAAAGAACAGCCAACTCAGTCGCGTGGTCGCGAAGACTCCACCTCTCAATCGTAGGAGATCAAGCATTCACGCATCGAGGGAAGTTGATTCTTGACACCATCTGTAGGGTAACCACTCCATCTACCCTGAGAATACTTTGACACCCAGAAATCTAGGTACTGCGCTGATTCAAAGGACCAATACAAAAATGCCCGGATTTCTGAGCAAGCTTGCCACCCGATTTCGACGAAACCGTCGTGTCGAGGAATTGGACGCTGTACCTCTCCCATCCCCAAAGACCACCCGACCCATGTGAGTTACCCATCCTTCCTGGTCCTTGGTCAACTGAATAGGATCCTCCATATCCCTCGATAGACGCGCACTGAAGCACTCATGCATTATATGCCATGACACCATTCCCGACATATCGGTTCAGGCACCATGCGGGCATCGGTATGACATCTCATGCATGTTGGACCTAGTGGAGGCGTCTACCAGAGAGGAGGCGTTATACCCTCCGCGATGCTGCCGACAACCCATCCCGAACTCCTCTTTCGAACATTATATGAGCCCAGCACTCGCTTCCGTATTTGCAGAAAAGAGCATCGAATTCAGCACTTTGAAGCGTGTCTACTGTGCGAAACCGACATGCAGCCGATTTCTTGGACCTTTGACGAAGGGAACAACACCTCATAGCTATGCGTGCACGTCTCCCGAGTGTGAGACCCGGACTTGTAGCCGTTGCCGTGAGGAGGTTAGACCACACGTCCTCCATTCCTGCCACCCCGACACTGCCAATTCAAATAACATCCGACGAATGAAAGCCAACAAGAAGACTGGTTGGATGCAATGTCCAGGGTGTGGGCAAATGGTTGAATTGATGAGCGGTTGCTACCACATAACGTGTATTTGCAAGACACAGGCGAGTCCCTAATTTTCATTAACAGATTTGATTCTGACACGCTCGATTCCCATCAGTTTTGTTACCGGTGTGGCTCCCTTTGGAAGACGTGCCTTTGTCCCCGTATACCAGGCGGAGGCTTCTTCGGTGATTCAGAACATACTCTTGCCCCAAACCGGACGCCTTGGCACACGCGAGAACGAATCGACCAACCACAGCAGGATCCTCCGAGGGCTATTACCCCACAGCCTTGGCTGCTGCGATCACGACCTCGCGCTTCCGATGGAACCAAGAACGCGGAAGGCGCAAGGCTTCAACGTGTTGCTACTGCTCCTACGATCGGCGAGAAATCGAAATCCTCTAACTATTCCAGGCGAAATGTATCTATGGATGAGACGCGTTCGAGGGGTGGTTCATCGTCATCTACATCGTTGGCGCGTACACATCCAGGAGAAGACGATGATGACGTACCCCCTGTTCCTCCTCCGAAACCCAAATACAGAAGAAGCGCGCCAGCGAGGATGAAAGTGAGGGATAGTGTGGTGGCACGAGGAGTAGAGGCACAACAACGCCGTACGAAGCAGAAGGTCGATCTTTCAGCGAGGTACATCGAAGAAACTGCTGCAACGGGTCCGCGATGCGTTATCAACGGCAGTTCCATCAGTGTCCTTGATACTGAGATCGACCGTCTTCTACGGGCCGTGAGAGATATCCCTTGTCGACACGAATGGACCCCAGAAGCAGGTCGACATCCGTGCGATGGATGTTATCGTATTGGGTCCTTTCTCTCGGTCAGTCTGCTGTAGCTTCCTTTTCTTGTTTGGCTGTCCCTGATGCTTTCGTTTTTGTGGTGGACTAGAAATGTTCGGTGTGCAATGCACGTGCATGCACGCGGTGTCAATTAAATCGTCTCTGATGCGGTGCATCATCCACGCTACGATAATACGCCCCCTCTTCTTACAGACTGGTATCACAGCAAGCTCCGGTGCATCGACTGGTTCGAACCCTCAGAAGAAGTATCATTCTATTGTATTTTTACGAACCCCCACCCCCCAGGCGTTCTGCTGGACACCACGACCATTTATGACTCTCACGCTTGACGACCTGTATTCACGACTCTGATGACACCCTGTCTGTCTCTCCCCGAATACTGTACGTTACTGTGACCCTGTTATGATGTTATCTGTTTTCCGAACGAACCTTGAACAGCGTCTCCTTGTATTGTGACATTCCAACTAAAGTCCCCACGTGTCATTCATTGACTTGGGTATATAAGGTTCCCGAAGCGAATAATCTTCTTCCTCCCTTACAACTGGCGGTGTCAGCATTCGCCACGACATCCAGTTCTCGCCCGCGGAACCCAAGTACAGTGGGACATATGGAATCTGAGCTTTATACTGCTATCGCAAGGTTCAGTGTCGAGGATATCGAAGCGCTGGATACTCGTCCTCAACGGATTGGGGATCGAGCTACTGATCGCGAGTTGGCTGTTCGGCTTGCCCGTGAAGAAGCAGCGAATCTACGGAGATTCAATCAAGATCGTGCTTTGGCCCAATCACTCGCAGCAGGAGTTGCACGGGATGTTGGAGTTCCAGTGGGAACGAGGCTAATCGGTCCAAGGTTAGTACTTGCTACTATCAGTAGATACCTAGGATGCTTACGAGGGTCAACGTGTTCAGGGTCGTTCCAACTGTTCCTGCCAATGTAACCGGTAGAGAAGTGAGACCCATTCCGATACCCACTCCCATTGTAACCCCAACCCCGCTTTCAGAAAGGCAAGTCAATGCCAATGAATACACAAATTGCAGCGAATAATCTACTTTGCATCGTAGTACGGTGGAGGGTGGCGGGTTTTGGTCCACTCTTTCTTCATTGTTTTGGGGTCCCTCCGCGCCTGTCCGTCACATATGTGTCATTTGTCAAGAGACAATCAATGGCGAAGGAATCAAGGCAGGGTGTGAGCACTTCTACGATAAAGGATGCATTTTGGAGCTCTTCGAGGCGGCAACACGAGATGAAACCCTGTACCCCCCTCGTTGCTGCCGAGTCAACATACCCGTTCCACCTGTCGAAGCACTCATGACCGATACCCTGCGCCAACGATTTCGTGAGAAAGCCCAGGAGTAAAGCACGCTGAAGCGAGTATACTGCTCCAACCCGAAATGCAGCGCTTTCCTTGGTCCACAGCGCGCGACTGTCGCTGTCACTCTGTTTACCCAAAGCGTCTACACATGCAAAGCCCAAGATTGCGGCTCATCGACTTGCTCATATTGCAAGAAGAAATGGACTGCCCCACACGTTTGTCAATCTGACGAGGGCGACGAAGACGTTCTTCGACTCGGTGAACGATCCCAGTGGGCTCGTTGTCCAGGATGCGCTACCTTGGTCGAACTCACGATGGGGTGTTACCACATGACTTGTCGTTGCAAAACGGAATTCTGCTACCTCTGCAAAGCCACATGGAAAACGTGCAGATGTGTGCAATGGGACGAGAGGCGTCTTTTCCGAGTTGCAGAGGAGAGAGTAGATGCCCGCCCCCGAGTGGATCCTCCTCGTCCCCTTCCTCGTCCTGTCGTACAACGCGACCTTGGTGACCCCTTACCAGTGGCTAATCAAGCACGCATTGCCTTACCCCGACCCCAAACAGCGCAGTTACCCCGCGTTGTTACAACCAGAACCGAAGCAACACCACCCGTGCGTCGTGTGACCACAAACTGGCAGGTCCCCCACGAACATCGCAATGTAGTAAGAAGATGGAACTGGGACGCAGATTCAGATTCGGATCCGGATGTCCCTGAACTAGAAGACACTGCCAGTGCATCTACTACACGACCTCGCTCCGATAACCCTGTTGTCCGTGTCGATGCTGAAACCACGAAGCCCAGCAATTCAGCCCAGACGTCGACATCGACTTCGTCGCAGCAAACGCCACCACAGGCAATCCGCCCGCAACTCTCACCGGGCCCCAGCCCGAGGGACGTAAGGAACTACTTCCAATCCCAAACAAGAATCATTGCCGAGGAACACAGCCCAAGTGTGAAGGAAAACAGAGTGCTTTCGGTTAGAGAGCGCCTCGTCAGGGAAACCATGGAACATCTGCGAAATAATCATGAGTGCACCCACGATCGTTGGTGCTACCGCCCGAGAGGCGGACGTTGCGAGAATTGCCATCACAATCTCCCGAATTATCTCTTCGTAAGTCGTTCGCATTAATAACCTGAACGCAGTGCTGTGCTGAAACCATCATTTCTCCAGAGATGTGGCCAATGCGAGTTGGTGGTATGTAATAGATGTCGCCGCAATCGCTTGTGAATTCTAGATGTCCAATTGTCCATAAATGAATGTTTGTGACCGGATGTCGCATGTTGTTGTCATGTATTCTTTTCCGATACGGAGAGCTACCTTACGTTGAATGTAACAATGTATTTGTGCCACGAGACCATGAGAGCATGATCACAGAGGAGCGTAAAGCATGGCATCATTTGCATATCTAATCCTACATAGAGTTGCATAGTGAATGGCGCTACTGAGAAAGAGTAGGCCGACATGAAATTTTGCTCCTCAAAGGAAACATACCGATCCAGATACAAATGAGATAGTAATCTAGAAGGTTGATGGACGGTGCGCAACGAAAGTCGAGCGGACCTTCTGGACACGGTGAGGAAGAGGGAACTTGAGCTTGGGGGTGAGGAGCTGCTTGATGTATGGGCGGCGGATGTCGTCGGTCTTTTCAATCTCCACAACACGGAGAATCTAAGATAGTCCAAGTGAGAATCAAAAGTGGGTTACGACGTTCTAATGGAGATTTCAGAGCGGAATGGGACGTACGTGGATTGACCGGAAACGGGCACGATGCCTAGCAGCCATATCCTGGTAGAGGCTCTTCACAGCATCGGCACGAGTGAGCTCACGGAACTCCTTGTACATGTTGTGGGTACCCGATCGGGAGTCGTAGCGAAGCCAGATACCAAAGTTCTTGACCTTCAAGGGCTTCTTTTCTTGAATCTGAAATCACGTCGGAAAAAACGACGCTTGGTTAGTTCCCATTCCGCCTGCCATTTGAACGGCTGCAAGGGACAACAACGTGATACACACAACATTGACGCCAAGGATTTCACCACTGGCTTTCTTGACTTTCTTGAGTTGACTGAGAAACGGGTTGAGGTGACTGAACCAGCGTGAATGGATGAGAGAACTGACCGAAGGAAATACCAGAACCTGGACTTGGCAACAACTTCATTGGGAGCAAAGATACGCATGCGGTAGATCTTTGGCGTGGGTTCATGTTCGGTGGGCAAGTGACGGCCAACGACTTGGTATTCTTTGAGAGTCATCTGGGAGGTAGATGGAAAGGTCAGTCAGACTCCATCCAGATCGTGATCGTTCAATCCATCCCGTCACTCAGCATGAATTTCAGTATACATAGCTGGCATAGCTTCAGGATGTTAATGGTGAACAAGCGTACTCACTTTGAGGAAAATCTTACCCTTGATGTGTATAACGTTGACGACGACGAGCTCAGCGTTGAGGATATGAGCACGGGTGGCGATAGAGTTCGGGGGATGCCGTCGGAGTTACAAACATGTGGCACGGATGCTCAATGATCTGCCCGATCGCCTCGAGCTACTCTCGAGCTCTGCTCCACACTGTGACACCGTCGCCACCAACTACAGTATTGGGTGTTAATTACAATTGTGCCTTCCGAGATTATGAACCCATTCAAATACTTAGTATTCTTACACGCCCTCAGAAGATGATAGACCGTTTGTTCGATTTTCTTCTCAACGTGCCTTAAGAAGTTGTGCTCTTCAAGTTGTGCGGGCCCGGGTCCAGTTTGGTTTAAGAGGTATTTGCCTTGTCATTGGATCAAGCTCAATCCCACTACTGGTACGAGAAATACTCCAAAAGCTCGCCTAAAGTGGGAGGGGAAGATTGGTCGTGATTAACATAATTCCCTCTCTATATAGATACACAGGGGAGTATGGGTTATACTGCTTCGTGAGCTTGTGGGTGCGGATTCAGTAGTGTGAGTACTCGAAGTAGTTCTTCATCAATCATCCCGGGATGTCGCGCACGTAATCTCTCAATATGATCCAGCCCGAGAGCCGCGAGGTATCGCCATTTCGTGACATCGGTCTCATTGCGAGTGACTTGGTCCCTGAGGAGGTAGGTTATCCTTGACATGGTGTCTTGAAATGAGGAGTATGATGTTGATAAAATGTTGTCTTGAACATGCAACCCAAGATAGAGAACGATTTGGCATAATTGTGCCGGGTTGACCTGGTTCGAATCCGTGCAATCCTTTGCTCCGTTCAGTACGTTAGCCCAAACTAAATGCGAATGTTGAAGTGAGCCTATCAAACAACCGAAGATAGTAGACAATTTCTCACCTTTCGCAGACGTGATCTCAGGAATCACATACGACGATGGCAGCCGTGTGTATTCGGTGTACGAGAGATTCTCCAGTACATTCCGCGCAATGTCTGCGCTCTGCGAAAACAGCTGGACAACCATGCTCCCAGCTCGATTTCTAGCCTCGACCCAACCCGCATTATCAGAGGCACGGAACATTGGCAACAGCCCAGATCCGATAACTCTAAGGGCACCCGACATCCAAGGTACCCATTCGACGACTTTCCCAGTAGAAATATTCCTATCTATCTCCCCTTCTATTGCGTCGATGAGGATGTGAACGATGGAAAATCGACACTTGCCGGATAAGCGACGAAAGTCTGTGAAACGTACTTCCATCAAGTTGTTGACGATTCTTGCTGTTCGACGGACGATCGCATCACGAACCCAGAGTTCCACGCTTCGTCCATCTAGATCCGCGAGACAATGTCGAATTGTAGAAAAAATGAAGTCATCGTCTTGTAAGGATATATCTGCGTCAGTTAGACTCGGCCCATCCAACCTTGTGTCTTGTCGCATCGCAAGCTCATCATGGATCGAATGCATATCGGGGACGCTTTCCGTGTGGTTGAACGATGAGGGTTTGTAGGAAAGGATACGGATAAATCGTACTGCTCCCTTGAAGAGTGGGGTCTTGTAGGGGCATCTGGACGAGAATATGGGCGCAGCAGAAGACACAAGATAGAATGAAAACCATGATGCAACGAGTGCGGTAGCGACGGAACCGACAGTTGAGTTTAGATTGAGGAGGAAGACACAAATTCCAGCAAAGAATAGGACCAACGAAAGCTGCAACAGCATCGGCAACAATGCGGCAATCTCGAAAACGTGCCATTGGGTGAGACCCTGATGACGCCAGTATCGAACCCGGATTCTTGACCGAGCTGAAACATTCTCTTGAGCCATATATTCGCGAAGCCATTGTTTGACCAACATGGCAAGAGATGTTGTGACGAGGCTGATTATAAGGGCTGAGAACCACAGAACATTTATTTGGACCGCAGATGAATCGGGTTTAAACTCGAACGTATTGGTGACGATGGAATGGGTTGAGTTGATAAAACCCTGATTGACAGAAAAACTTTGGATTTGAAGGGATAGTTGACCGAGGAGACTTGCGACGAGTGCGCTAGAATCCGGTTGTAAGCTTTTATAAGATTCGATATTGAAGGCAGTGAGGACAGCAGAGAAGAGGCCAGCCTTCGGATCTTCTCAATCAGCTAGATTTATCGAAGCACATTTATTTCAAATGCTCACAAAAACAAGAAGCGTGTCCATGTCTTCCTTGCAATCCCTGACCTTTTCTTCATCATGCTCCGTCAGGGTCTTGGCAAGGGTCGACCACCCTTTTTCTGGGTTATGGGGCCTTCCCTGATGGCGATTGAGTACAAAGACATCATTCGTTGAATTTGGACGAAGCTGTGCGGACTCGATTCAGTGGTTGTCTCTCTGATTCCTTTGTAACACACGACATGCCTTGTAGGAATCCATCCTGGATTTCTCCGGCTCTGTGCCGGTCATTGGTGTTGTCGAAGATATCTGAGACAGAGAGCTCGACAAGGGAGAGATCTTGGACGGAAATATCATCGACAAAGTATCATTTGAGTTGAAAACTCAGACACATCATCCTCTGTGCGAGGTGTTGGGGATATTAATTGCCGCCACACGAAGCGCCATTGTTCAATGCCGACGCCACAAAGGTGTTGATCCAAATATAGGAGCTGAACATCCGTTTCTGGACAGACTGACTTGGCGGAGAAAGAACGCTTCACATTTGCGTTCAAGTGAAACACATTGTATGATTGGACATGATGCACAAAAAAAAAAGACGATGAGTCGATTTGAGTCGTAAAAGTAACTATCCTAATAAATCCTTAGAATCCCGATCATGATAATCCAAAAAGAAAAGAAAAAAAAGTAGTCGAAAATAAGGTAGTAAAAAATGAGTGTGCGCGTGATTCTTCAAGCCAGCCTGTCGAATCACAGGTGGTTGAGTCAAAAAAGAATGAGTCCAATGTAAGCGTCTATGAGGTGTCGTTCCGTCATCATCGCATGAGGGCAAAAGAAAGTACAACAGCAGGAAAGCAAAATTCATAATTTAAACACGATCTTGACAGAGGCGGGTCCGCTTGAATGATCCTGGTAA
The DNA here is from genome assembly GCA_027627245.1 of Meripilus lineatus. Classification (NCBI taxonomy): domain Eukaryota; kingdom Fungi; phylum Basidiomycota; class Agaricomycetes; order Polyporales; family Meripilaceae; genus Meripilus; species Meripilus lineatus. The sequence goes on along the minus strand of JANAWD010000002.1, from coordinate 91,876 downwards.
ACGAGGGTGTTCGGCGGCACAGAACGAAATCTTGAATATTGGGTGCCGGAAAGAGCAAGCGCAAGCGCAAGCCCAGTCTGTGAATTTGAGGGCGACGGATGTATCTAGGAATGACTGCTCTCAGACTTCGTCCGGTCTTAACAAGTAGAAAAAAAGTACTTACGAAATTTGTTTCGTCGCCTCATGAGATAATGCAATTCTTGCCAGGGTTACTTGGCATTGCTGTAGCTTCAAAGTCTACAGGGATCGGTATTGATGACTCTTCTGAGTCTGAGGACATGGGGAAGACAACGGTGTACTCGAAGGAGTCCATAACAACTGAGGGTGTTTGCGGAGTGACGAGAGTAGAGGATGTGGTGTTCGATAAAATGCTTGCGAGAGGGAAACCTCTCGATGCGAGTTTGCTACAGGGGATGTGTTCGTTGTAGGGAGCAGGATGGCCCATGCCTTCGCCTTATATATGACTCGGAGAAGGCCGACCCGCTGTTGCCATCGCCATGTGGTAGACAATAGGTAACATGTCGGGCGAGTTTCGGCAGGCAACAGAGTGGCCAGTTCAGAAAGAAATTGACCCCGCGTCGGCATGATGTGAGGCCCTATTGTCCTATGTTCCGAGGTACCTGAAGTCCCTTTGCCATCAGCGGCCCAGTCGTGTTGGAGAACCCGCATTGTAGGAACACGGCTCATGACGAGAAAGAATGGCCATAAAAGTCGCTTTGACTGGATGTGAATCGTCGACAAAGACCAGAATAGCTGACCGTGGATTCACCAACCACGAGTTTTGGGTTCCGGTTGCCATTCAGGAATTGTGGCTAATACATGAATGAGTGGTTCGATGCAACGAGTAAGCCTGATGCACCAAAATGGTCCGTTGAGTCACCGACCACCTCATTCTGGCGATATCACCACGGGTCAGTCACAGAGAACAAAAGAAAAACGGTACGCGCCCTGACACCGGTTTCTCGTCCGTAGTCACCGAAGCGATGGCCTCACCCGATCCCGTCCAGAATAGAAGTTGGTGGCATTGGCCATCATCCCTGCAGTAACCATCTTGCGCAGTTCTTGCAACCAGAATCTCTCGTGGCGACAGCTCTTTATTGTGTTGGTGTCCGACAACCTCGATTTGGCATCAGTCGAGAACCCACGCTTTTGTTCAAATTGGCATCTGAGATTCAACTATTTCCCGTCCTTGGATGATACTGACGAGGTATCCCCATGGAATGTATACAGCATTCAGGATGGGTAGACTTCTGTGTCACGAAGTATGAGGATGTATCTCCACGTCGAATGTTGCCAGGGAGTTGAAAACGGAACGGCGCCAATAACAGGTGGGTTTCAATACTGCGGTCGGACAATAGCGACCCATTGTGCACACTAATAGACACAATGGAGAAAACATGAAGCACAGAATTGTTGGCGGAGGGTGTTGTGCATTGTACATTACACACGTCGAGGCTGATGAAGTTGTGTGAGGTGTCACAATGCCGAGGACCGAGAACGTGGCGGAGCAAAGGAAAGAGTAATAATAGACGCCCGTAACTTCTCCCGTTGTCAACCCGTTCAAATTCGTGCTCAAAATGAAGCAATATGCTGGGATGTCGATCGAACGGATAAGATCGATCCCGGAATGGATGGGTTTCAATTGACTCTGTGCTTCTCTAGATCGCCGGAGGACCATGGGCATAATGATTCTTCTTTGCATCCGCGACTGTCAGCCCGAGTCGAAGTACAGTCAGAGTACCAGCCCAGGATATCACTGTGATTTCCATTCTCGTTGTGATATTCCAAGTCGACATTTGCCAAGTACAGTTATGCATACTCTATGATAATCCAACAAGGCCGATGATACAGATACAGCAAAAGATTATTACACTAATGGCTAGAAATGATCAAGAAATAGTTCAGGCGATCAGCCCTTTGAGGGCAGTCGACGTAATGTAAGGAGAGAGCATATGCTACTACGAAGGGGTCGGATTTGTCGTGACGCGCTCAGCGCGAGGCACAAGCTGGATCCCTGAGAAGGAAAATCTCATGAAAGGTACAGATGAAAGTTGCAGTCAATGCATACCGTTCTCTTCAGTTGCCAGTGTCTGTAGGTGAAATCCTTCCTCCAAAATGACTTCGTCAATGCTCCGCAGATTTCTTGCCGCGGTGTGCCTCGACAAATGCTCAGGTGGTACAGGATAAATTGTAGAAAGATTAGGGATGGTAGTTTTGTCTGCCGTGGTCTCCGATGGAAAGGACGTTACAGGTAGTCGGATGTGCACTTTTGGATCTCGAATGTTCAACATCAACCTCGAGATCAAAGTTGCGGAAACTCTGACAAAATAACAGGGGAACATGACGAGGAGAAAAGAGGAGTAGGAGGGTTTTTACTTACACATTAGCAAATACAGTGCTCACTCCCTTGATCAACGGCTGGATCATCTCGTCAGCAATACGTACATGCAAAGCAAGGTGTGATCTCACTGGACCAAACTAAGGCACAATTAGCGAGAGGCTATTTCCTCGAGAAATCGAATACCCTTACAAGGAAGGTGAGGATATTTGACAGCGTTGCGATAGCCATACATCTGCCGAATTCAAGTGGGGTCAAGATCACAACCCAGCATTCTCAAACGACCGCCGGAAGGCCAAAACGTACCCAAAGTACATTGTCCCTGTTGTTCCGATGAGGACAGCGCGGGATCTCGAGGAGGTGAAAACGTACCATCACGTAAAATGATATCGAGAAGGGTTCGACGCCCCATTCTGCCCAACTTGATTGCTTTGTAGAGCGTGAGAGTGACTATCACACAGTCGAAAACAAGCTCCCCGCCCCACGCCATTGCTAGGTCTGTTTCGGAAGTGTGGGATTATGGTCCTTCTGGAGATGAATCGTACTTACAGTATCCCCTGGATTGGAAGCCATGAATAAGCCAGCGGCTCGGGTCCAGAAACAAAAGGCACCAACGCTTTCTGTGAGAGTGTGCTATTGCAGCCAACATCAATCGGAGCCTGGGGAGCTCCTCCGGGCTGCGCGAGGACAGACCACTGCAATGTTTCTCATTCATAAGATCGCCAAGGAGTTGAAAAGTATCCGAAGATACGCACACATCCGACAGCGATCACTACGGCTGCGACAATCACCATGAAGCACATGGCCTTCTTGTTGCGTTCATATAGAGCATATGTCCGAATAATGAGCATGACTATCATCCGGAGAAAATCAGCATCCGGCCATCGGGCGTTCAATCATCAAGATTAGTGAGCACTTACTTCCAACGATGACCTGCAGTGTCACGGAATACAGTTGATGGTACATGAGGAGGCCACCACAGCTGTGAGAGATCAGATGAGAAAGTCTCGGGAGAAGCGGGACGGTCTTACAGCTATGTTACCATCAATCAATGCATGGCAGGAGAATAGGTGGGGATCACGTACGTCAACTCGATGGTGTTCCCAAAACAGTTGTAGAATTACAGGAACATGACCAAACACCGCGAGATATCGAGCGAGAAAGAACAGGAGGGTACTCCAGGAGAGTGGTCCTCTCCGCCAATAACGCTCGATCTCAGTCGGAAGAGTTAAAGCGTAGTCGTAATAGAGTATCGCTGTGCAAAGTTACGTTCAGCATGATACATTGTAACATGGAGGGATGAGAGCATGCGTACCTAATGAGACGAGCGCAAAATAACGGTTCACATCTCTGTGGCGTTTCCGTAAAATTCAATGTCAGGGAAGATACAGTACTGTACGATAGCACTCACAGATGTACGGCAGAGGCCCCCGGCGAGCTCATTAACGGATGACGTGTTCCAGGGTTAGAGCACAGAGGCGACCAGAGAGCAAAGAGGTCGACCGGTGGGGATCCGGTGACGATCTTTTATGAACACGAGCTCTATGGTAGGCGATCGTGCCCGGGGGACGTGTCGTAAAGCAAAACGCGAGGACCTGAAGGAAGCCTATATAGTATATGACATTGCTGTTCACAGATGTTTATCCTTGTAATCAGGCTGGGAGCCAGGATGGTCGCTTTAGCATCATTTGTAGACACACGGAATGATTTCAATACTTAAAATTCTCAATCAGCAGTCCAGATGCAGTAACCGAGGCCCTTGGCGGAACTTCGCAAACCTGTCAGAGAACCCTGCCACAGATTAAGATCTGCTCTTGCTTTCCTCCCGTCGAGTATGGGGGAGTTCCGAGCGCTCCGTAGTTCCCTCGTCGGAGGCACAAGGATTGACACACGTCCTCTTTCCGGCTTCGATACAAGTTTTAGACATACGTTGAATGCACGAGATCGATTTTGACGGGCCCCTTTGCTGGGATTATCATAAGAAGAATGCAAATTATTCTCCTTGTCGGTCATAAAGTTCACATTGCGGCTGAAATGCGAAAATTAGTGTATACCCCGGTAACCTTCGAGGAGGAAATGCCCTGTCCGCCGAAGTTCGTCTACCTCGAACCCCACTACGACCTTCGTGTGTGGCCTTGTATGGCCCATGATGGCCCAATCGCTCCGTCGGACCATTCTGCCAACCGTCCTTGCATCATGATGAGTATGGAGTGTTGCCCCTCGATAGTATTCCGACAGTTTCGGGGTGGACACGATACTGTACTTCGCCTTCTGTCTTATTCGTTGGGGCGATGCAGGCTACTGGGCGTGGATTCGAAGGAATGTCTGAGCGTGGAATTTCTACATGTATTAGGCTTGGACAAAGATCGACAGTTTGTAGTCAGATGCTCCTTTTCCCGGACCGTAAGTGTCGGAGGTTGACATGTCCCTGGGTAAAGAACACTTCTGATCAAGCAGAAGGTTCTGGTGTAAGCACTGTCTCTTTCTTCGTACGAAGCAAGACCGGAATCCAGACCAGGAGGTGGCATTCGCGCTGCGAACTACTGCGTCTCGGAGATACACCTCAAAGCATGCAAGAACCCGCCTCCGAGGGCCCTGCGACTCCGGTCAAACAACGCCCCTCCTCATGGACTCCTTATATCCCCTATGTTTCACAGAAGCTGTGGGTGCAAAAAAAAGATAGAAAAGACGGCGAATCCCGCGGAATGAGGCGAGAGCATAGGAAGAGGATACCTGAGCTTTCGAAGGTGCGCGTTTAGGTTGATCCTTGACAGCGTGATGATGCTGGGCAAACAACTGATAACATCCAGCAGTCATCCAGCTTCTATCTGCCAATGTTTTGATGGAACCTTGATGGTGGGAGGATCATATCACGTACACTCACAGAGTGACCAATTCCTGTCGAATGAATATGCAAACTACTCCATGCTTTTGCTTGGTGCGAGCACTTGCTAGTTCTTGGGGTGTACGGAGATCGAATTCGTTCTTCTCAAGCCTTTGCAAGTTCCAAGTGACATCGAGGAATGTCGATGAAGCTGTTGAAGCCTGAGGCCTGAAGGAGGGAAGGGAATCAAAGCAAAAGGATGAGGCGGCCCAGGTTCGAACTGAGGACCTTCTGTGAAGCTTACGTAATCTGAGCCACGTGTTAGACAGATGCGATAACCAACTACGCCACCGCCCCATTTGAGTAAGCGCTATTTTCCCAGGCCGCATCGTCGGATCCGAATGGGAAGTCATCTCACCGTTTTGCCAGGAGGCTGATGCACAAAACAAAACCTTGAATCATTAAGATTATGTCGCATCTTTCCTCGGATTGACCAAACCATCCTATCCTGCACCACGCCTTCCGGAGCCCAACAAGCCATGGCATGTCGGCGGTGAGCAGAGGCCGTGCATAACGAAATCCCATGCACCATCTAGATTATGACTTTACCATTACAGACGAGATAGAGACAACCTAGTGGGCTGCCACGTCGGGGCAATTCACATTCGGTCATGCGACTGGGGCTGTTGTCCATACGACCGCGACACACGTCAGTCTATCGAGGAAAACGAACGGTATGGCTACCGTGATGGAATCAACAACGCGGTACGCATCCAGAGGTGGAAGCCTCGTGGGCAATGCATCAACCCGTATAAGCCCAAGTTCGTATGCGTCAGCTGCAGAAGAACCTTCAAACATGCGATCATAGAAGGTAACGAATATCGCACGGATGACTATGGGCGCAAGTTGGCAGTCAGGCCTGGGTATGACAAGATACCAGAAGTGTGGCAGGAATATCGGAAGATCGCACGACGCAAGGAACTCAGAAGGAGCCTCCATGACATAGAAACTCAAGAGAGAATATTCCACCTGGAGGGAGTCGCTGCATTCAGGAATGATGAACTAGAACAATTGAAGAAACAAAGTCCAACGTTCTGGTGGCATCCTTTGACGCAGATGCGATGTCCTGGTTGTGGAAAGGAGGGGAGAGAAGTAGGTAGCACATTTCGTGGACCGAGTAGAAATGACAAGAAAGGATGGGCAAGGGTGCAGTCTTTGCTGGACAAAGGGGAGAGTTTTAGTTATTGTGTAACAGCCGACGAGGAGAAAGAGCTTGTCATGGAAGCTGCGTGGCGGGATCAACGTAGGGGTATGGATACGGCATGGAGGATGGAGCGCCAGCGCAGAATTGACACGCTGAAAGGAGTAATGCAGGGAGGGATATACATCGTTGACGAAGAGAAGAAACTCGCGGCAGTCGGACAATGGAGGTAAGGACTCGAAACGTAGCTTCTATTACGAGCACTATCTGAGTCAACTCTGCATTACACAGAAACGAAGACAAATGACCTTGGATATTTTACATGCGACATCGATGCTCCCCCTTGACCGTCCTCACCGATTGCTGAATATAATCCACTTGAATCCCTCGTATAGCGTTCCCAAATCTGGGAAAATGGGGGCACTCTGCATTCTTCGTCTGGATGGAGGTTGATCAACAGACACTACTTTTGAAGGGGCATCCGTTAGGATATGCAGTGATTTTGACGTCGATCCGTCATCTCGACTAACCAAGGGGTTCCGCCTGAACCTCTGATTCGTGCTTCGCCTTCAACCTTCTTTCCAATTCTTCGAAGGCGCTGAGACGGATATCCTGCCTCTGTTCTTTGGGTGCTTTCGTAGCCTTCACGCGTATGCTTTCTGGCCACCTCTCTTCTGGAACGTGGAGCGACTGGAGCGAATCTCGCACTGAGGCAACTGACGCGTTGTAGTCTTCCAAGGCTTCTTGGTAGAGGTCGTGCACACAAATGGCGCAACCAGACATGCAGCACTCTGTACGCGTTATCAGATGACATGTAATGTGTTAGATCACGATGTAACATACCGTCATCGGCGGGAGGTTTGGGTATCTCGGGAACAACAAATCCCATGAACGTCTTCACTTGCTTCTTGGCAAGACGCGGGGTAATTACACCTGCTGTGCCGGCTGTGTCCGTGAGGTCTGAGATGGCAGTCTCATATGCTTCTTTCCCTCGTAAGCTCTTCTCCAACCTCTGGTATCGTAGCGTGAGGTTTTGTCCTCCTCTTGTTGGGTGTTTCCATTTCTCTATTTCTATGGAGCTGCATGTTTTCGCGGACGTAGAGAGCGTACGTGGCTTCAAGATAGTATTGGTAAACGATGGGTTATATGGAGGTCTCAACAGACTTCTAGGGATACACAACATCCGCACAGTGGTGGTGGAACATGAGAAAGCACGATTGGTGAGCAGGCTCAGGCTCAACGTCTGGTTCGGGATGAAAGCCCGAAGTAGAGGGGACGACAGATAAGGAAAATCGATTACACGCCACCAATCCATTTACGCTTGCACTGCAAGTCGAGGATCGCACTTCAGCGACTTGAAGGTGCAACTCACCATCCCTATCAACCACCATGGCGTCCTCGCATATGGCGTTCAAGAGCTTCAACCTTATGAACGATGTCCTGGATATTCATCCACAGGACGAGATCTTCAAGTTCGACCCAGATGAATATCGACGCCTTCAGCGGGACTCTCCTTGGACAAGGGAGTACGTAGTCGGTTCCCAAGTTTATCACAACGAAACTAATACCTGAGATAGCCCGCACTACTTCAAGATATGCAAAATCTCTGCCGTAGCATTGATCAAGATGGTATGTTCTTCTGCGGTCCTAGGATCCTCAATGTTTAGAAGTGACCTACAGGTTATCCATGCACGGTCGGGTGTACCCTACGAGATCATGGGACTCATGCAAGGCAAGGTTCAAGGAAACACGCTTGTCATCATCGATTCGTTCGCGTTGCCCGTTCAAGGCACAGAAACCCGTGTTAACGCGGCCGCGGAGGCATACGAGTACATGGTACAATACAACGAAGGGAGTGGACGCGTGAGTGGCGATAATGATCAAGTTGGCCATTCTACGAATTCTGACAGATCGATACAGGTCGGAAGGAAAGAGAATGTTGTCGGGTGGTATCATTCACACCCAGGATACGGATGCTGGTTATCTGGTATCGATGTAACCACTCAATTGACAAACCAGAAGTTCCAGGATCCTTTTGTTGCTGTCGTAGTAAGTACATCTCGTCTCCTTGGAGCCTTTTGTGTGCTTACCCGCTATTCAAGATCGATCCCAATCGCACGATCTCAGCTGGAAAGGTGGATATTGGTGCCTTCCGCACATATCCAGAGAACTATTCCCCGCCAGATTCCTTCTCATCAGAGTATCAATCAATCCCCTTACACAAGATTGAAGATTTTGGTGTCCACGCGAACCAGTACTATCAACTAGACGTACAAATATTCAAATCAAGCCTCGATGCTGAGCTTTTGGGACTCCTATGGAACAAGTACTGGGTCAACACTCTCAGTCAAAGTCCTTTGATCTCTGTTCGTAGCCTTATTCCACCATTTATTCACTCAAAAAATAACCAAATCCATCATAGAATCGGGCATATGCTGTGGCCCAATTGACCGATCTTGGTCAGAAGTTGTCCAAAGCTCAAACGGCCATCCCAAATACACGAGCGCCCGTACCAGTGATCAGGGATGATAAACTCCCTGCCCACTTGAGAGTATGTGTTGAGCGCGTGTCGTAGGAAAATTGGCTCTTATTTCATTTTGTGACACAGCCTAAAGAAGACAAAAAGAAGGAAGACAATCAACTCCTCAAGAGCGTGCGAGATGGGTATGTCAAAGGACTTCTCGAATGTATTCTTACTCATTTCCTGATCTCGCAGCAATAAAATATCAGCCGAAGCTCAACATGGTATTATCGCTCAAGTCCTCAAGGATATTATTTTCTCGCTACGGCCTGGTACTGTTGGACCAGAGGCCGCCGCAGCGCAAACTGGGGATGCCGTAGATATCGCGATGTCAATTGGTTGACGCGTGGCGTTCTGATCCTTTCTGCTTGCTTGTTGCTACTTGTATTTTCTACTCCTCGTCCTTCGTCGTGCTACATCACACTTGTATTGTACTTTTATTCCCTCGCAACGAAGACCTTAGACAACAATGCCGGCTTTGAAGCAATGAGCTTGCACGTGACAATATTGCTCTGAGCGTCCGAGCGGCCAAATCGCGGTTGCTGCGATTTGCCTCTTGGTCCCCAACTCGAAAGAACGCGATAAAAGGAGCCTGTTCTCAGACTCAGCAACCACCTTCATTTGACGTCGTGTCAAATTTGCCTCCGCGTAGTTGACCTCTGTCATTGTGCCACCTCACTCACTGCATAATAATCTGCCCGTGGTCCTTTCAACGATTTGGGGTCCCAGTACCGTCTCTCTTGACCCGTCTGTTGCTCTTGAACGCTCACTGGTCTTGCCCATCCCGATGCGACTCGTACCCTTTTCATGGTGCTCGACCTCATTGATTGCCTCTGCTGCTCTAGCAAGCCTTCCGACGGTTCAGGCTTGGGGAGCTGCAGGGCATGAAATTGTTGCAACCATTGCTCAAATCTACATGCACCCAACTGCCCTATCTGAAGTGTGCAGCATCCTGAATGCAGGATCACCCGAAGTATCTTCACAAGTCGTGGCTCCCCCTTGTCACCTCTCCCGTATTGCTGCATGGGCAGACACCATCAAACGGAAACCACAGTATCGGTATAGCTCGTCTTTGCACTATATTGGTGCTTTGGGGGACCACCCTCCGGACACGTGCGCCTTCCCCGGTTCCCGTGGGTGGGCGGGAAAAAAGAACATGAATATCCTTGGAGCGATTCGGAATACCACCAATATACTCGGAGAATTCGTGGAAGGAGGCAGGGGTGTGGAGGACGCAGAGGAAGCGCTGAAATTCTTGGTCCACTTTATTGGGGATGTCCATCAACCATTGCACCTCACTGGTCGAGAAAGAGGTGGAAATGGTGCTAAAGTTACATTCGACGGACGTCTCACCAGTGAGCATTGTTTCCTTACCACTCCTTTGGGCAGATTTCCTCATGTCATGTCTTCACATAGACTTACACTCGGTGTGGGATGGCTACTTTATTGCCCAAGCACTGCGCACGATTTCTCGAAATTACACACAACCTCTTCCTACCGATGCCACCGATGTCGACGTCGAATCTCATCTCAGGGGAACGATTTACGACCCTTATGTCCGTCGAATTATTTACGAAGGGTTTGGGTCATCTTCTCACCCCGGTCGTTTCCTCTCTACCTACCCGTCATGGCTCTCATGTCCCGAAACAGCCACTCCCTCACTATCGGAATCTCTCCAAACTTTCCTCGGTCTCCATACCACGGGTGACGAATCAGAATGGGACGATGATGTACTGTGCCCGTATTCCTGGGGCAAGGATTTGCAGAAGCTTATTTGCGAATTTCCCTTGTGGCCAAAGGAACTCGATGCGCCTCCGTACAACCAACATGGTGCATTTGGTACCACTGACGAAGAAGCATCGCACAATCATCGCGACGACACGGAACTCGAACTACTCGAGACGATGGAGGGATTAGCTGGAAGGCGAGGCCGACCTCCTCGCCCACACCCTGGAGTTTTCGAGCTTGACACACCAGAGTATGCTGGTCGTATCAGGTCCGAATGGCTCGTGGAGAGACTTCTGGCAATGGGAGGGATCAGGCTTGCTGGGTTGCTCAACGGGCTATTCTTGAGTCCAGAGGAGCTCGCAGACGACACGTCAGCTACGTTGCCCGTTCTCGCTTTGTGGTGAGATATATACTCAGAGTGGAGAACAAAGATCTATTAATATGATTCGTCGCAGTATGCCACGCCGCTCGACTATAAATAGATTTGAGCTATGAATTTGTAACATAGGTTTTGTTTTGTGTGCAAGTAGAGAATCAATGTTATCAATATCTTGCTCTGTGCATTTCCCTTTCCGTTGCAATAAATGGACGGGACCTTGTCAAGATGAATTCCCCGTGCACAGTATGGTTCAACAGGATTTTTGTGGTAACTCCTTTTTCCTTGCTTCATTGCCAATGCTTCTTTCGTTGAATGTTGTTTTCTTGATGTCACTTGGGGTTCACGAAAATATAGAAGCAAGACATCGAGATAAATATCATTTCTATATTCTGACTTTTGGTATTTACGATACTGCATAAGCTCACAAGAGGACATTTACTGAAGATGCAGCCACTCGTATCCAAATCCCTAAAAATAGACTGATCAATACATTACTTAAGAGGGAGGACTGTAGGGACGCTCATCAGTGTTCAGGTCGACACAGTTCAGACGGAACGAGAACTTACACGGGGGCAACGGATGTGACTGGACCGGGGTCAGTCGCGAGCGTGGGGAAGGGTGTTGTCGCGCAAGCTTGTTCGACGTCGTTGTGAGTGAGCCCAGCGGGGAACGTTGCAGCTTCATTCAAGGGCTTGGGAATGGGGATAACGTCGGAGCAATCCACTAGATCGTCAACATTTTGACCGAGCACTGCAAGCTTCGCCATGGAGGCTTTGAAGGCGTTTTGGAGCTTCGCTTGGTTGTCTATCGGAAGGAGAAGGAGACGAAGTTGAGCACGGATGATAAATGATGCTCGGGACAACTTTAAATTGAAAGCCACTTACTAACGAACGACTGCCATTCGCAAGCAGTGCGAGAGTCACGAGCAAGAGTATGATCGGACTGAAGACGAATCTCTCCGTGCAGAGGAGACTCGACTTCACCCTGGTTCCCACCCGTTCCTGGGAAGATAGTCCCACGAAGCTGCGTCTCAACGAAGAATTGCGAGTCGAATTTGCTCGGAGTGGAATCGAAGGGCGTTCCTGGAATGGACGGATCTACATGATCGGATGCAGCGACCGTGTGGGAAGCAAGCAAGGCTACGACCTCTTCGGGGCTGAAACCTGCGTCTGCGAAACGGACGAGAATGTCGTCGACGGTGTCAAAGGGCTCTGGGATGAGTTTGTCAGGTGAAGGTGCGACGGCTGTTTCATTGCGTCAGTTATGATCATGTTACAAGTGTGCGATGTTGTGAGTACCTGGTGGGCGGCCAAACAAGAACTCGAGACGAGGTGCACCGACGCAGTTGCTCACACCGACTGCACCTGCAAATTGAATACTACGAGCAGAACATGAATTAGTTCCCAAACACCACAAATAGAGAGATAAAGAAACTGACAAGTCACCAGCGGAGATATTATGCTTGGCAACGAATGGCTTTTGGACCTCGACAATGTCGTCAATGCCACCATTGGCATGGAAGACTGTCTCGATTTCACTGAAGGTGGAGATGGACCCATCAGCTCCGCCGCCGCCGAATGTACCTCTTGCATTTAGGGAAGGCGAGAATCCGATGGCATCGTGGAACGTAAGGCGGAGGGATTCGTGGACCTCCTCCCCACATTCACCACCATCAAACAGGGACTCTTGGATATCCTCTAGAATGGGGAAGAGAACGCAGCATGCCGCGTTATTGACGGTGTTGCCATCCGGGCATACCGCCTTACGGATGATGGCACCTAGAGATTTGTTGAGTATACATCCCATTCTCGAAGCATGCCCGCTCGCTCACCTTTCGCTACTTGAAGGGTGACGGCTACAGCGAGGAGAGAAAGGAGTCCTTTGAAAGCCATTATTGTTCAGTTAGTTAGCTTTTCGAGGGGATGGTGAGACTTGAGTGTCTTAATGAACCTGGTCTCGAATCGAACCCCTTTATATCCCTTCAAACATCATACCTTGGGGACGCACATATCCTCCTCATCCACCCACAACTTCGGACCAGACAGAACCATACAGAAGGCGCACCGCATACAGATCCGCCCAAAAACATCGTCTTCCCATCAACCAATCCCCATGCGTGGGTTTGCACATAGCATCTTTCCCCAAATCCAAGGAAACTCTCTCGTGGTGAACGGAAAGAGGAACAAAACGGAGAGCATCCTGGAAGGACCATCCCCCTTCCGTGGGATTGGTCTTGTTCACTGATTCGCTCTAACCCATTGTCCAATACGTTGGTGTGGGCGAGGATCACCGGTGCCATGGTTGAGCGTGCATTCCGGCAGAGCAGATAACCAGAGTACCATGGGACGAGTTCCCATCAAGCAGCACAAAGTAGAAACAAGCACAAGGGTGCGGATGTATGGCGTATTGTGTATCTGCTGAGAGCCTATCTTCTGTGCCTGACAAAAAGGTGATCCCTGACCGAGGAATGCATTCTACGCACAAGAAGTTTCCGACTCAACACGGACATCATCATCATCGAGTCCAGGTCCGAAACGATATCCCCAAAACGCCAGGAACATCTTGCGTCCGCGGAGGGAACGCGCAAAGATGATATGGTCAATCGACTCGATCACGAAAAATCTGCCTGAACCCCAAAATCAAACGAGTCAGGATTGTGAGTGTGAGATTGGATTGTATGCGTAGAAGAATACCTGGTTGTAATTGGGTCCGAGGGAAACTTGGAGCCCTACGGCTTTCACTCTAATATCGAGGTACATGAGTCATTCAAAGACGATGAGAGAGTGGATGGTCCGAGCCTACTATCGTCGCGATCGCATGAAAGAGTCTCACGTCAAAGGGGTAACTACCTCCGAATTCCTACTAGAAACCGCCTCGCACCATGAGCGCCATGAGAGCGAAAGTGATTTCGAGGGGGCTCAGCATATCTTATCAGTCGCTACCTACCCGTCGGTACCTGCTGAAACTCATTCAGTGGGGTACGAGATAAAGGACTTTCTTGATTGTCAAATTACCAGATATCATAGGTAAAACCGTAACTGCTCGACGCAACATGACGCCATAGGCCTGGACAAGGTACGACGGGTCCGAGGAACTCGTAGAAGCTGGCCATGGTCAATACCCTAAACAAGGAGAATGTCGATACCTAAACTTTCAAGGGCCCTACAGATAGGGGACTTCCAAAGCTGGATCTGCCGTCTTCACGGCTCGTCCGAAAATAGAACATCGAATCCTTGGCACGGGAAAAGGCAGAAACCTATACCACGGTGAACGGATATCAAGGGTTTCAGAGCGTACTTTGAGGTATTCGAAATCTCACCGTCGCGAATTTGTGCGAGCTGCACATCATGGTTCCCTTGAAAGCTTTTCATCAGCTTCGCACGAACGTGGTCACCCTCAGTCCCCAAAAAGTCAAAAAGAAGATCATGTGATCGCGTCATGTTTGCGTTGTTGATCCAGGGACGCGTCTTTGAAGGCTTTGAGGATAACCGCACAAACGCCTATTTTCTTGTCAAAATAGTCAAGGCGGCGCATATATGCTTGTGACAAGGGGTTCCTACATGCCATTGTCCCGAATGGCACTGACAGATGGTTCCGTGTGAGGCTGAAGGTGACCCAAGGAGAACGATCGATGACAGGGCCATTCATGGGCATTGTGCAAAGAGATATCGGTTAAGACCCACAAAATACCCAGCACGATAGGATATGAATAGACAAATACAATCCAGATTCTCATACTTCCGTCTCATCATCAAATGGATCCCAGTCATCGTCTACTTCCCTCCCACCACCATCATCAGAAACGTCCAACGCACCCCCTGTTGCAGCTCCCTTCTTCTTTGTCTTCTTTGAATCTTCCTCATCCGAACTGCACATCTTGGACAGACCGCTCCGGGTTAACCGTTCCAATTTTCTCTCGGCATGTTCGACACGTTTCCGACGAGCAGGATGAGTCGGATAAGGTGTGATTGCACTGAGAGCAAATGGGAAGAGGATGTCATCAGACATAAAGGATGTTTCTCCTTCAGACTCGGTTTCGGAAGGACAGTGGTTGTGATCACGTAAGGGAGAGACACTACTTGAACTTGCCCTTCCCGAAGCCGAGGGGGGCTTAACCCAACCTTGGAGCTTACGTTCACGGTCGACTTCGAGCTGTAGAAACTGCTCGAAAGCTTCGTAGGAATTCCAACGAATTACGGGAATCTCTCTGAGTCTCTGCGCTAATGGTGGCTCGTCATCCTCCGAATCAGTAATACCCTCCTCGCCATTGGGCCGTAAGGTGACATGAGCCATCTTGATCGAGTTGCCGGCTAGTCCTTGAGCCATGAATACGTAGGGTTTGTTTCCTCTGCCCTTGCGAGCAGGTACAGGGAGAGTGTTTGCTGTTATGTGAACAGAAACTGTGGCGCTATGATGCTGTTCAAGCGATTTTGGTTCAGTATCGATACTTCCAGGGGCACAGAAGGGAACATATAGCATACATAGATGATACCACGGTCAATTTTTGGAACGCTAGGCCAAACATGATTGATAGTATAATCGTCAACAGCTTCCCAATTGTACGCTTGGGATTCGTCTTCATCATCTACCTCCTCCGCATCTCCCGAGGTCCCATGCGTAGGAGCTACGATACTCTCGAAAAGGTCACGGAACAAACGTCGCTCCCGAACACTGGATAGTTTGGCTCGAACTCGGCCACCTTCTTTGATGACACCGGGTTTGGTGTACCCGCTATGCACGGTTATCCGCTCGAGAGCCTCAAAGGTATGGCCGCTCCATTTCTCCGAGGAACGGTGGGAAGGCATCCGGTCATGTCGTGAAGACGGCCGGGTTGCTGTTGAGGGTGCATTCCTCTGCGCGACCTTCTTCGATGAAACCTTGCGGCCTCGTGGCGTTTTTTGAACTGCAGAAGGAAGATCGTGAAGTCTTTCGATGTCCGACGCGAATAAGAATAGTATGAGCTTGTGAAGATGGCGAAAGGTGTAATTCTTTGGGACCTGGACAACTCGATAGATTCCACCCTTGTCCCCTCTCCGGGTAGTTGCGATGGGAGATGAAGAGGACGTATCTATGAGCTGAAATCTTAAGGCAATGTGTTTACCGAAGCTCGTCTTCGGGGGTAGATCGAGGGCCGTCAGACTTCGCTTGAGACCGAATGGATTCGTGGGCGAGTCCGAAGGGACAGAAAATGGTGTTCTAGGAGAGCGATGTGAAAAGGGTGTAGAAAATGTCGATAGTTGTGTAGGTGTTAAAGGCGAAAATTCACGAGATTCTGGGTCAGTATGAGCGCGTTTTGATGGAGGATATGGGGGAGTCGAAGAACACGGCGTATTGTATAAATCTCGAGGGCGTTTGAGCATCAGATTAGAATGATGATAATGGTAGAAAGGTGGGCTACGTGCAGGTATGAAAGATGAGAAGAGAGTGCTGTCCCGCTATGCCACTTGGTTTGAGGTCAAGTTGGTGTGGCCTAAAGCGAGAAGAGCCAGCCTGAGCCTCAAGCGCGCCGTGACAAACAATCGCGAACGGAGAACGATCACGTGTATTCTGTCACGCTTATTGTCACGTAGCATTTTACAGCAACTTGAATGGCCCCATGGTACGTGTTGACTGTGAACGTTGGTCCCAACTTGAAGGCCTCACGGTACATCGAAGATATGATCATAACACAGAAGAGATGGCAAGCTCATGGTACAATTTAACACCAGTTACCAAAACCAATGACATCAAGTTCTGATTGACATGGAACAACTCGGACTCGAATTTTCAATTGGACACCTCGCACTTTTTCAACCGAGTCTGTAATTCGCAAGTCAGATATGCCGAAGTGCATGGCTCGGGTACCTGCCACAAAGCGGGCAGAAATCGCCATGAAGGACCAATCTGGTGTTCCAAAGTCCGCTGGCACATTGGCAGTCGCGGGACCGGTGAGAGCATAGGTCATTCACATTCACAATTAACAAGTCCCTCGATAAGTTCTTCACGGCACAACTTCTGAATCCCATAAGTCTTTTAGCAGCCTTGCCATTCCAAAAATACACCAGGAGGGAGGGAAGATATCTAAGCGATGAGTTTGTTCGTCTTCGGGGACAAGCAAGCTTGCACCAAAGATGTATCTGACCAAGTGCTACCACTCTGTGTTGGGGTCTCTCCGAGTACGTATGTGGGGTAAAAGTTTCCGGCAGCCCAACCAACATATCCGATAATGACTGTGGGGAAAGTACCATGAGGACATGCTTATGGCGGTAAAATAGCTCCACATACCATCAGAATTTTGGGCTTGCGCTTGAACTTGCTGGCAGAGCATCGTTTGACACGATGCCGTGTTTCCACCTCCGGTTTCAGTGTTGAAAGCTTGGCGGCCGTTGCAGCGCAACCACTGAGATAGGGGCGTCCATGCATCGTCGATGTTATTGGTGGTACATTCGGCGTTTGTTCCCCTGTGATGAAGCACATGAATAATGAACTGCCTGAGAGGGACTGCCCGACTTACGAGTTGTCATAATCAAGGTATTTGTGGACATCAAATACGAGGTTGGTGATACTGCCATCAGGATTCTTCACCTTGTTCAAGGCATCCGCGGACCCGTTCGAGACAAAGGTGGCGGCGGATGTCCAGTTATTTCCGGGGAGAAGAATAATCTGGGTCGTCGCACTAAGATATCGGAAATGTGAGCATGACCCCGTAGAGGGACGTATGAGAACGTACCCAGCTTGACGAATCGCGGTAACAGCAGCTTGTACTGTTGTGGCCCAAAGATTGATATCGGGAATGTCGTGCGGTTCGTTCATTCTAAAAAATGCATGAGCGGGAGAACAACGAACGGGGACATAGAGACCAACACGCCGAAGATAATCTTGCTATTGTTCGCGTATTTTGATGCAATGTTGCCCCACAGCTGGGCGAACACTTCGTTGGATGGCCCTCCTTGACCAATAATCTAAATCAGGTGAGTATCGTATTCATTAAGTGAGCTCTTCACCATACCTCTTTGTTCCACCGGGCGTAGTTGTGGACGTCAATGATACAAGACGCGCCAGTCGAAAGGCACGTCTGTACAAGGTCATCGTACTTTTGGAAGTTTTGTTCGTAGATCGTGCCAGTCAAAACGTCATTCGTCAGGAATTGCCATCCCACGGGTAATCTGAAAACATTGAACCCATCGTCTTGAACGAAGTGCTTCATTTGACCGGCTCCATCCATTCCGTAGTATTGCATGAGGGGTGGCCATGCAGCGCTTGCTGTGCAGCTTCCATCGGTGTTGCATCCAAAATCGAATCCCGCAATGTTTACGCCTGCAAATCGAAGTTTCCCTGCAGTCGCAGCGGGAGTATTAGGTGCACACGATCCTGAGGGTGTTGCTGGAGCGGATGAGCTTGGAGCAGGGGTGGACGGAGTAGATACTGGGACAGAAGTAGGTGCGGATGTCGGAACAGAGGTCGGGGCGGGGGTGCGGAAGATGACGACGGTGCTGCTGAAGACGGGAGACATTGCGAGTAATCTGTGCGTAGACAAGGGTCGCATACGGTTTTCTGAGCTGTAGAGACCTCAGAGCTTACAAGGATTTGATACTACGCAGACTGCTCCGGATACACAGGTTGTTTCGCCCGTCCAACCCTGCTCAAAGATGAGATCAACGTGAGGTTGGCCAAAAGAAAATCAACTGACCTGACCGCCGCACTGACCCCAAACTGGGGCTTGTGCACGAGCAGTTATCCCTCCAAGAGCGAGTGTAGTAATGAGGTGAGTCGCTTTCATATCGTTACTGGTGGAGCTGGTTGGATCCTACCGTTGAGATTTTATACCTCTCATGTGAGACGTCTCTCACCTCAAACTCCACCATCGTGCTCAAGAAGATGCCAGTCCAATGCTGCACACCTCATGTCGACTTCGAGAAATTGACCGAGGTCAATCCGAGTAGTCAGGGACATCTACGGAAACATTGCGAGCTGATTTCTTGCCGCGGCGGTGCGACAAAACGGCGGTCACCTGCATAATCTGGAAGTTGAAGCGCGACTCGCGGCCCAACGTCGCGTCAAAGTCGGGTGGATGAACTCACGGAGATAACTTGCGAATCTGGCTCCAACGAGAACCAGAAGCATTCGGTCCTGTCCTGGAAACGGCGGAATATCTGCAAATATTCGGGGTCTGACATGCCCGACCTTGCGTGTACAGGTATCGCGCCTTAATTGTTGGCACAGACTATGCAGCGTTTTTTCAATCAATAATGAATACAAGCCCTTGAAACACAGTGTGGAGTGTTTTCGAGGACGACCCACCAAGGCGATGTCTCAGGAGAGAACAAGCATTCTAGAGAAGCGCCCGATGTTCATGAATACAACATTCGGCGCCTAACCACTATCTCAGGCTTCAAACAACTTCCATCGCCGACTGGCACGACTACAAACGCGACATTCGCGGGTACCACCTCTCAACTTGCTTGATCTCTGTTCTTACTGGGCTTCAAATCGCGAAAATTATGATACAATCAGGGTTAATTCAGAGCGCGCATAACGACTTGGTGACGGACGCGGCGTATGATTTCTATGGACTTCGACTCGCAACTTGCAGTCTTGACCAACGGTCTGCTCCATTTCAACAAATGTTAACGCTAGGCTGACGTGTTTTACACTCAGGATAAAAGTATGGCAACTAGACGAGACACAGGGGACATGGCACGTTGAGGACGACTGGAAGGTATGCAAGTTTCGGCCTCCTTGTGACAAAAGTTGAACCAGACAAAACTACTCTACAGGCGCATGACGCAGCAATCTCGAAAGTCAGCTGGGCACACCCAGAATTTGGAACCATTATTGCCTCCGCGTCCTTTGATCGCACAGTCAAAGTTTGGGAACAGACTTCCTATGTTGAGATTGAGCAACCTCAAGTAAACGGAGCGTCAGGTGGCCCTTCAACATCCTCGAGATGGACGGAGAGGGCAATCCTGCCAGAAGCGAAAGGAACTGTTCGTTCGGTGGAATTCGCGCCACAGCACTTTGGTTTGAAGTTGGTGAGTTCCAATCCTTCGGTCCGTCTGTCAGGTCTGCACACTACCGAGGTGTCGAGAAGTGATAACTTGTTGAATCAGAGGGGCCCTCATCAGCATAGTTGTCGGTAATTTGGGACGAGGTTGGCATTAAAGTCAGGGACACAATGGTATAAGTCGTGTTGGGACATTTCTGGTGAACCCAGGGTGTCGTAGTCTTAGTTGTACATTTGGTCTACGATCTTCATACCTGTCCAAACATGTTGTGCATTTGAGACTGACCTGCTTATTCCTCTTCTTAGGCCACTATCTCGTCGGACAACCATCTGCGAGTATATGAATGCATTGAGCAACCTTCTCTGCAAACATGGCAATTATCTGAAGAAGTTGATGTGTTTGCTCTTCCATCGTCATCGCCAGCGTCACGTTCAATGTCCCACACGGTAACACAAGCAACTCCAACACAAACTTCATCGACTCTGGATTCAGCCACTGCCACCCTTGTGGCCCATGCATTGCAACAACAACAACAGGCCACGACCCGTCCCGGATTGGGGAACCGTGAAGTAAGACTTCCACACTAGCTTTCATTCGAGCTTATTTGATTGACTTACCTACCAATTAATCAAGGCGGATGGTGGGTGGTGTATATCGTGGTGTAAGGACAGACATTGGGGTGAGATTATTGCAGCAGGTTGTGGTATTGATGGCAAAATCAAGGTTCGCCCATTTAGACTAGGAGGTTGACGACACTCATCTCGGCCTCCGTGCTTTTGACAGATAATCCAACTCTCACCTTCCCGCCGTCCCGTAACGCTCCTCACTTTAGATCCTTCCCCTTCCCGCCCATCCGCGGAAGGTGTCACCAGACCGTCCTCAATTCAGGGCGACGGCGAAGCTGTATCTTTCTCTGTTACATCGGTTGCTTGGGCTCCTTCATGCGGGCGGTCCTATCACTTGATAGCCACAGGAAGCCGGGATGGTCATGTCAGAATATGGAAGGTCAGGGCTCCGAATCTAGGAGATGAGTTGGAGCAAGACGGGGACGGGGAGGGAGACGGGGTAGAAGGGAAATGGACGAGCACCGTTGTGGGGGACTTCGATGACCACAAGTCTGTCATCATTCTTGGAATCCTGGATATGAGCGCACTGACAATAACATGCATAGGTCCCCTGTAGGAAGAGTTGAATGGAACATCACGGGGTATGTCCCTTTTGGCTGTTCAGAGGCCCCTGTCGCTAACCGTTTCCATCCATGTGTCCTTTTGGACCAATGATTCGACCCTTGTGTCTCATCACCCATTTTAAGAACGATTCTCTCATCGGCAGGTAGCGACGGGCGTGTTCGATTGTGGAAAGCCACTGCGGGTAGCATCTGGAGGTCTGCTGGGTATATCAGCGTTGAACAAGCAGAAGAACACCAACCAGATGTCGAGATGGAAGACACCGCAGGTGCAGAATGAGCAATGGTCTTTTGCAGAAGGAGGCTTCGTCAATGAGCCGAATATCGGGACGAAGTGCTTGCCTTGACGAGATCGCACTCACGTAGCTTGTATCCGATTGATGAGTGCTCCGAATGTACCAATCTTACTACCATTGATCTCGCTTCCGCAGGATACGCTAGCATGATTACATCTTTTTAGAAGTTACACATCCCTGATGCGGGGAATTGATTCGCGCGAAATACTAGTCGGTTGCCAGCATAATCACAGGCGATGAATACCCCCCTCAATCTCCTGAACTTTGCTTTCTCCCGGGCTCGTTGCTTCACTTGACCGCACCATACCATATCCCAATGTGGTATTGTTACGCCAAGGGGAATATTTCCCTAACCAGATTCAGAACTATACAGTTAGGCTCCATCCGTAAAGGTAAAACCGTGGAGTTCACACTTCAATCTCACACTAAACCTCAAAGTCCTGGATTTTCGGAGACCACGAATCGCGATTCAAACTCCAAAAATCACTAACTCCTTGACGTCGGCTTGGTCCAGGGCCTTCAAGGTTGCGTCTTGCCAACGTCGGGCTCCCCCTGAATATCGGGTTGTTACTCAGGCGAAACCGTCCCGAGGGGGGTTTTACCGCGTTCATTCTCGCTTCATCTCGTCACCAGGTCTTTTAAGAAGCAGCAAAGAAGGGGAATGCCCTTTTGCACACCGTCCACTACGTCGTCCCCTAGTACTATACCGCATGTTTACTTGGATTGAAGATTATTGTTAGTCCCCTCTGACACGCCGCTTGTGCTGTGATGCTATTTGCCATTGAAATCAGAAGTGAGTCCTCTCCTTGTCCTCTGGCCGTTTCCAATACCCCTTTCTCACTCTGGCTTGGTGTTTAGTTGTGGCGACAACTGTACCTGTTGTCGCGCTATTCTGTACTGTTCTCCGCCTTTATTACCGATGGAGTAGACAACACCTGGGGCTTGATGATGCCTGGGCGGCCTTCTCTCTCTTGTGCGCAGTGTTCATGGTTGCAGGAGCTTGGGTACGTTCAGATGAACCAGGTATGATACTTCAGAAGTGTCCGACTATCTTGTGTTCAATCCAAAGGCATATTCTTGCAGGAATCGGGCCTTACCACCAGTCCGCGCGCGTTCGAGTAATTGGTTATTATATGGTCTCTAATGCATTTACATGCGTGCTATGGTACGTAGATCATGTTGAGATTGCGGGTCGATGATTCATGAATATTTGCAGGTCTGCGCGCATGAGTATTCTATTCTCAATAATCCGACTCATACCTTACATCATGAGGCTACGACGGATCGCATACGGCTTTGCGGTCTTATTTTTCCTCCTGTGGATCGGCATGTTGACCGAGAAGGCGTACGTCTGTGGACATAATGACCCTGCATGGAAGACAGCTACACACATTCAATGCGTTCTCGGTCAAGCCGTCGGTATCACCGAAATCACTTGTAAGTCATATCCCTCATGTCCCCTGGGTCGTGTGTTGAAGCAGGATGGGTAGTCGACTTTATTGCAGATGCTGTCCTGGTGTTACTCCCACTGAGATTACTCTGGGGGATCAGACTACGCAGGAACCAAATACGCCTACTTGTGGTTATATTCTCCGCAAGTGTCGTGACGTTCATTGTGAGCGTGATCCACGCCCGGTTCGTCTTCAGTAGAAACAGGAACGGAGAAGGTCTCTGGGCACATCTCGAAGTGAGTCTTTCAGCGTTCACATAATGAAAACATTCAAACGCAATATATCTCTAGGCATCGACTGCGCTTGTCGTATGTAACTTTGCCGTTCTGGTATCATGGGCTAGGCGTTCATGGTTCCAAGGAGAAGAAATGGACAGCACACCACCAGGATCATCCATGTTCTCATCGGGTAGACGGGAAAATACTGAGGGAACGCAATTGTCCGCGTTACGTTTCAGCGGCAAAGACACGACAGTCATCCTCACCAGAATGGAACAAACAGAAACAGATACCGCTAAGCCAGATAATAATTCCCACCTCACGTTACCACTGGACGGCGGCCATGATAAAAAGGGAGTATCTCTTGTAGAAAGAGAGACTCGCGATGATGTTGTGTAGACGTTACATATACCCTGCAGGATCTTTGTGTCATGACTTCTTACGGATGTACTCTAGTATGACCACCACTTGTGCACGATTCGCCTGTACCATCCTTCGTTCCTGACGTTCCTTAATAGTCTTTCATTTCTTCACCCAACTGTCTCCCCCACCCAGTTGGTGTGCAAGAAGACTTGATGTTGAATATAAGATGGTTTTACGGTTTAACGGCGATCTTGACCGCAGCACGGCTGTTCATCTTATCCAGTGCCTCTTGGAAATCGTGAATTGTGAAGACATCCGTCACCTTTAAAGTGAATCATGCGTAAATCGTTTGCGCTCGATCGACGAGGGTTGTTTAAAAAAAGCACCAACCATACCCTTGACCCTGACAGCCCCGCTATCCAGGTACGCAACGGCTCGCGGGAAGCAATGGCTCTGCGCAAAGGAACCAATGATCTGAAAATAGGACCGTTATGTCCGAAACCGGAACTGTCAATGAAATACCGAGGAATCGCAGTCAGGTACGAAGAGTGGTCAAGACTGACCCTGATTTCGTTCAGAAATATCTTGAATGGCGACCAGTGAACAAGGGCACTGTTGTCATATACTCCATATATCATCAAAGTGCCTCCTCTTCGGACGTAGTCAATAGCAATATTGGCAACTTTCTCCGAGCCGGTAGCTTCGACCTATCACTTTTGTCGATATCTGGTCTACTGACCTTGAAGGTTATTTAAGCGAGATAGAGTATAGCTCACGACGACGTCGAATCCATACGGATGCTCTTTTTTAAGTTGTTCCCATTGCGCGTCTGGGTTCTCCCGATCGAGTTCGACGTATTTATGACCTGCGTCCAACTGTTTTGCAAGGTCGGTCTTTATACCTTTATTGGCAGCAATAACCACGGAGGATGCACCATTCATCTTCAGTAGCTGCGCAAGAATAAGGCCGGTGGGCCCTGCGCCAATTACGAGTACTTCTATCCCAACTTTCGGATTGAGGTTGTCCAATCCGTGTACGGCGCAAGCTGCAGGCTCGATGAGGGTTGCTTCTTCGTCCGAGAGATTGTGGATCCTGTAGACCTTCTTTGACGGACTAATACTTGAGTCAAAATAGTGTGAACGCGAGAGGCTGGAGTGAGCACCAACACCGTAATGTATTCAGCGAATCCGCCATCGCTGGTTACACCCCGTCCGTCAAACTTCTCGCAGAGAACAGATTGCCCTCGCCGGCAGAAAAAACATTTATCGCACTTGGCACGTGGGGCTCAGTGGATTATTTGGATGAATGAATGAAGCGAGTCACCGTGTTCACAGGATTAGCGACGCATCTATCGCCAACAGAGAACTCTTCGACGTTTCGTCCAATCGCAGAGACAACACCAACGATTTCGTGCCCAGGGATAAGCTATACTCGTGATGATAGTCTGGTAGAATGAGCAAACATAAATGAACCTACAGGAAATGTCGGAAGGAAGTCTCCTTCGTGGACGTGCCCATCTGTTCCACACACGCCTGATATCGACAAGTCTAGCTATGTAATTGAAGTGTTCACGAAAGTGAATGCCTCACCACAGCAAGCAACTTTCGTCAATTCAGCACCGAAATGTCTTCATTCACTGAACGCTCACTCACCCTTCAGTAGGACGTCGTCATCTCCAACGCCTGGTATCGGCACTTGTTTCACTTCAAACTCCCTAGGCTTCCCACCTCCAGTTTTCAGCTTTCAGATCCAGAACTTGACAAACTCAGTTAGGATCTCCTCACTTTATGATAATATACGGCGTTCATCATGGCGTTCTCCATGGGATTGTATCTGTCAATCAGTGAAAGGCAAGTCAAGGGGAAGGAGAGAAAGAGGCACGGGTGATTCACGGCAAAAAACAGAAGTTATCTGGACTGCTATGAGGGCATATCATTGCTAGATCCTGAGAGATACCCCCAAAGCTAGCCTCGGAACATCACACAGATACCGCAGAAAGGCCGGCCCGAAGAGAACACAGTGCAGACCATGGGTGTCACGCGAGTGCAATCTTGACCTTCTGGAGTTATGTGCTTGCCCAATATGCAGGCCTGTCTCGTCCCCATGACTCTGCTGTATGAAGCGGAAACCCGAGGAAGGGCGCAGATGCATGCATAATCCCATAAGTACAAATCGTCGTTTCCAGGTGCTGTACAGAAGCGCCAGTGAAACCTCCTAACAAGCGTAAATCAGGTCACTGTTTGCTGAGGGAATAAACAGGATACTGCACCTCTCAAGGTAGAAATAATCATACCCGTTTCCCTTGCGCTTCCTGCTCGTCTAAAATCGACCTACAAACGCCCTCAATAGTCTCACACAACCCTCTATACCCCAACCCGCCCTCCTCAACTCTCCTCCTCGCCCTCTCATCATCGATATACAAATGCGAGCAAGCCGTCACCAGTGTCGAAGGTTGAACCATGACGATGGTCCCACTCAACTTCGGCATAAACCTACACGCCCATTTGTACCTCTGTGACTTCTCCAAATTGACCCGAGAGAGGTAATACCATTCGACAAGATGGGCGATAGCAGTAATGAGCGTAGGTGAAATGAGTTTTGTCTGCATTTTCCCTCCAGACACGATCGTAGCGAGATTGTGGTGATCCAAAGTTGTAGGCGGGGGACCAGGGTCCGTAACAAAGAACGCTTGACCTCCAATATCCATATTCTTCTTCACCTCTGAATCATGTGACTGTACCCCTCCAACCCCGCCTCGAGTTTGACCTTGAATCCCAATAAGCCGTTGTTCGTAAAGAAGATGCGCCAGCGAACAATTTTCGACGTATATCGACGCGATGACTGTATTGGGTGAAAACGTCACATTCGTCTCGTTCGCCACAAACCTCTCGATCAACATCTTATCCCCAGGACCATAAATGATCCCTCCTGGTCTCAAAGCCCCCGTCCTCAACACCTTTCCCTGCGAGCTGGTTCCACTACCGGACCCAGACACACTCCGATCAGCACCCAAAACCATCCTCTCCGCCATCAGCTTTGTAAGAGCATACGCAGAGAATTGGTCTTCATCCCGAGGAAGAGTCATTCCATCCCTCATCACCTGCACACCTCCTTTCCTCCGCGCATACGACTCCCAAGGCCACATGAACATTTTTGTGGGAAACGTCCCAACAGCACTCGAAGACGTATACAACAACACCGAAGCTCCCGCTTTAATGGATGCATCCATGATATTTCGTGTGCCCTCGACATTCACTTTGGACGAAAGGTGGAGAAGAGAGGTATGTCGCTCCCAGAAGCGTATCACAGCTGCCGTATGGAAAACCGTAAGCTCTGATTCCAATTCTACCTCCGGGGGCCAAGGTTCTCCAAAAGCAGCATCAACAGCCTTGGGGTCTGAAATATCCACTTTGACGAACCCCACAGAAGGGCTCTTCGGAGGTTGAACATCCAGAACCCGAATCTTCAGAGGATCCTCTCCCCGTTCCAAGAGTTGCCTCACAATACACTGTCCCAAAAACCCAGCCTGTATCCGCATTATATACGCCCTCAATACAAATTAAACACCAGATGAGATAGGTACGGGGCACTCACCCCTCCAACAACAACATACCTCCTCCCCGTCCTCGCCGGTAAATTCTCTCTCCTGAACGGCGTCTTCTCATCCTTGGCTTTCTGTAACGCTCGTTTCATAAAACCAGGCGACCACCTATTCGACGTAAGTTTCACAAGTTCTGGTGGGATACTATTCAGTTTCTCATCGTTGAACCATACGTATGCCACTGTTACAAGCAGCACGAGGAGCGATGTGACCCAAAATATGGCCATTCAAAGCCAAGTAGAAGGAGTAGGGGAGTTTGACGATAATAGCCAATATGAACCAAGAGAGGTGGAGGTTGTGGCGACGATGATGGTGGTGCGTTCCTAAGCGTTGAACAAGGTCGACCTGCGGACGAACAATTGTTGATAAGTTTCCCGCATGTCACCGGCCTCATCGTCTCCGCGCCCTACCCACCTATAACATCCATTGATGCCAACACCAATTATGGAACGACATCCAATCCCGTGGCCTCTTTTTTCTTCCCACCAATACCATTGCACCGCGCCGTAGGTCCACGGCTGTCCACGGGCACTTGAGGGCTTGAGGACTTGCTGTGCTCTCTGGATACGGTTTCACGCAAAACCAATCATCGAGTTTGCCACCAGATAAAAGGAGATAACTGATAAAGCCAGAAAATTTTCAGAATCAGGTGTCATACGATTGTCGTACCATTTTCTTGGTTCGGGGCCATAGATTCTGAAATGTTGCGGATACAATACAGTGAGTAAGTGCAGTACTTACTTGGACCCTAGTAAGTATATCATCTTAGCCTTGTTGGTCAGGAACCCGAACCCGATCTCACGTCGCGCGGGGGGTTTCACTTTCCCGGGCTCGTGACGCGCGAGGCGTTCATAGCCTGGGACGCCTGAGATTTCGGAAGCTAGGACATGTGAGGACGGCGCGATAAGTAAAGCCCTCAGGACGAGTGAAAATACTTACAAGCTCATAGAAGGATGGTGCACTATTTTCGAGACGCATATATAGAGACAGATACCTATAGATAGATCATCGAGCTGAAAATTCAATTGAGAACTCACCGACATCAGTCATAATCCTGTCCGTTGCTTCGTCAGGAATGAATGGGTCGCGACACGTGCCAGGAAAGTGAGTGAAGCTACGAGGGAATGAACGTGAGGATGGACTATAGATAGGCTGTTGAATTCAATTGAATGCTTAACGAAATCCTGTTGCTGAGTGGGTGGTCGATTGCAACACACACGGAGGCTCTGAGAAAGGACGACTGATAATCAGCGGGTACAGAGCTGACGAACAGTGAAGGGATTAATCAAAGGAGGATAGAATAAAACTTGATTCGATACAACAAGACTGATACAGTTCATTTGAGGGGTATGTCTAAAAATCCGGATAGTGATAACAATAATTCTACACCAAAGAAACGCATCAACAATCACATCCTCGCCAACACACAAAAAGAAATAAAAATTGAGAACTCACCTCGATAGCAAAAATCAAGGAAGGACGAGAGGAGGGATCGCATTAATTCAAGACATTTGCAGCCTCAATCCCCGCACTAATCTGTTTAACCACCTCCACAACCCCATTCTCCGCCCCCGCCAAATCAAACGCCAAACTCGGCTGTTCATACTTGAACACCCTAGTCCCCTCCTCCGTCACACCCCCTCTACTCATATGCTCCCTCGCCACCTTGCACACCCCCTCCAACGTCGTACACGCCCCACCCTCCTCATATCCCAACCCTCCCTCCTCCGGACTCAACCTCGCCCTCGAATCATCAAAAATCAAATGCACATTCGTCAACGCAAACATCGACGGCTGCAAAAAAATAATCTCCCCCTCCACCGGCGGAATCAACCTCCCCACATACGAAAACAACGGATAACTCGAAGTAAGCAAGAAATGCCTCGACAAATAATACATCTCCACCAAATGCGCTAACCCCAACAAAAGCGTCGGCGAAAGATAGACAAACGAGCTTTGACCTTCTGATAATAAGTTAAGAGCTTTGTAGACGTCTTCGTAGGTGGGAGTGGGTCCAGAATCGGCCACGCAGAATGCTTGACCGCCAATGTCGGGTTGGTTGGGTTTACGGCCTACACCGGATTGGATTTCGATGAGCCGTTGTTCGTAGAGGAGATGGGCGAGGGAGCAGTTTTCGACGTAGGAGAAGGATTGCATGATGGTGGGGATCCAGGTGGGGTTGATTTGCTTCGTGAGGAGCCACGAGACGAGGATATCTCCTCCGGGACCGAAAATCCCATTTCCCGGCCTCAAGCACCCAACCCTCAACACCTTCTGCTCTCCTTCTTCCTCTTGGACAGGACCAGTAGGTGTGCGGTCGTTAGCCCTGACAAACCTCTCCGCCTTCAACTTTGAAATAGCATAATTGGAGAAAAACTGATCGTTCCGCGTGGGCAACCTCTCTTCATCGTCATTAATAACCTGTGTAAACCTCTCTGGCTCTTTCTCCCAAGGCCAAAGCCAAAACCTCGTCCTTTTCACAGCGACAGATCCAGACGAGGTATACACGAGAATAGTAGCTCCGACAGCTTTAGCAGCATTGACTATATTCTGTGTCCCTATCAGATTGACTTTCTCCGAAAGAGGAAGTAAATCGGGATGTCTCTCGTAAAAACGAATTGTAGCTGCCGTATGGAACACTGTAATTTCCGGCTCGGGTTCTGATTCTGATCGTGAGGTTGTTGAAGGCCAGGGTTTGGCAAAGGCGGCTTCGACGGCTTGAGCGTTTGAGATGTCTACTTGAACGAAATCTACTTCTAGAGCGGGACCTTCGAGGAGGTCTTGTCTCTGCGGTGGACGGATATCGACGACTCTGATGCGTTTGGGGTCTTCACCGCGTTGGAGGAGATGAATTACCATCCAACCTCCGAGGAAGCCTGCCTGTTCGTTCCGGGGTAGAAGTCAAGTCAGTATGGGACGTCAGATATAACGCATATAGTTCGTGTAAAGCCAAAAGAGATACTCCTCCAACGTAATCAATTCATCCAAAACCGAAATGCCAAAAAGTCAATCAGAAAGACAAGTTCAACTCACCCCACCAACAACGATATACCTCCTCCCCGTCTGTGGTGGCAACTTGCCCTCCAACAACGAATGTTCATCCTTCAACCCCGACTTCTCATACTCCTCTTTCACAGTTTCTCTTGTCCATCTATGAGGAGATAGAGAAGATGCTTCAGGAGGTAATCGTTTGAGTTTGAGGTCGTTTAGCCAGATGTATGCGGCTATGAGTGCGACGTAGACAAATGCGGATGCTGCCCAAATACCCGCCATTATTCCCGTACGGGTAGGTTGCGGATGGGAGGAAGGAGATGCGCGGAGCGAGGGCTAGGGCTCTAAAGCGCAGGTGCAAGTAGTACGAAGTGATGAATGAAGGAGATCAACGCGGTTCCTCTGTATGACGGGAGGTTCTGAGACCCTGAGCTTCTGGAGGATCCAAGGAGAAGAGAGAGGCAGCCTGAGCGAGGGCAGAAAGACGAACGAGGCGAGAGAGACAAGGAAAAGAGACGAGAACGAAACGGCCCAGCTTCGAGAGTTATAAACGTCCCAAAACCCACCGGCAGTCGTCCTCCTTCCTTCCACCTATCGAACCCAATTCGTTTCCCTCGAGCCTCCCTTGAGAAAAAACACCAGGAAAACCCCGATTCACAAGCAAGGGAGAAAAGGGATCTTTTAGAACCCGGCGACGACGACGAGCTACTAAACAATCCTGACAAACCCTCCTTTGAATCTTCTCACAGACCGCGATCACGACGCGATGTGTGTTATGGGCGAGTGGCCTCTCCAAGGCCGTCCAAAAGTAATCCTCCCTCGTCCTCGTCTTGTCTGCGTAATAGAACAGGAACAGGCGACGACGACGTCAAGATGTTTCAAAACCCACTGGAAAGAAGGATCACAAATCAGTGTTCTCAATCATCCACGTCGACAGCACCAACACAGCCAGAAACCGTCCACGACAGTCGACACAGCACCCCTCGACACACAGACACTGACATTTCCGTCACTGGCCAGCGTCCGATGCCGGTCCACATCCACCAGCCATTACAGACTCCGAAAACCTCAACGGCCTCTTAGAGCGGGTGAATATATGCGGACTCCCAGGGAAAAGTAAAGCATGTCATTCGTCGGAGTCGGAGACATGACAGCCTGAGCTCAGGCTGACTCCACGGCATATTCAGACAAGGCAGAGATCCAGAGAGGGAGGAGAGACAGGGTCAAAAGGAAAGGAATGCTCGTCGCCCTGGTCTCGGATATCGCTGCAATAACCTCAGGCGAGCATCGTCTGCTTTAGCGGCCAAGGCAACCCAGAACTTGGCCCAAACTCGATCCATCGGGTCTAAAAAACTTTCGGATTCGTTTGCACCATTTCCAATCCATGGCCACAGGCATACCCAGTCCAACAACAAGTAATGAATATTACATTTGCGAAATAGATAAAAACATAGAAATTGTAGACACAAAAGTAACAAGAAACAACAAGTAGGTACAAGTAAAAAGTGAATGTGGACGCAGAAACAATAGAACATGAAAAGCCTCTTCTCCCAAAAAATTAAGCAGGCGGAGGAGGTGGAGGAGCAGCACCATCTGGAGCACTCCCCGCAACCCCAGGTGCCCCCGTCTCCCCAGAATACCCCTGCTGAGCATAATACTGCGCATACTGCTGTTGCTGCTGTGCCTGCCACTCTTTGAATTGCGGTGAATTGACATCGTACCCGTATGCCGCCCTGGTGTGTGGGACGTGGGATGTTTCGAGGGCATGCAAGCAATAGAAAAAAAAAGAAGTTCGCGTGAGTAACGTGAATGGAGCGAATGGATGGACGGATGAATGAATGGTAAGTAGTCAGCGCGAAGTCAATGAGAGTCTCTCATCTCCCACCGCCAGCGCAACGGATCGGTGAGTAACAACGTCACTCAATGAAATCCCAACAATCGAAGCCCTAATACTACAAACCCGGATGAAAGATACTGACCAATATTGCGCGTACGCATCGGCATCGCTCACAGCCGGTGCACCTTGTGAACCATCCCCTGCAGGAGGTGCGGTAGGTGCTCCTCCAGGCGGTGGAGGCGCACTACCATCAGGTGGCGGAGGCGGAGGTTGTTCTCCCGGTGGGGGAGGTGGAGGGGCATTACCTGGTTGAGGAGGCGCGTATCCCTAGGATAGTATACCGTCAGTGGTCAAAAACACGCATGCAAGATCAAGAAAGAGTGAGTAAGTGAGATGGGTGAGTGTGAGTGCAGGTGTGATAGAAAAGGATGAGGAGACCGTCAGGATAGACTTTCGGACAAAGAATTTGGTTTCGCGTTTTTCGTATACATACAGCATAGGCATTATAAGCAGCAAACTGAATTTGGGCTTGATGTAGTTCCATTTGTTGTTGTTGAATTATAGTTTTTACTTTGGCGTGTTCGGAACGGACAACTTCGAGGAGATCTTCTGTCAGCACTTTGGCTCGTGCTACTTGACCTTCATCTGGTCCTCTGCAATACAAAAATACAAAAACAACTACGTCAGTACGGACAAAAGAGCGGCTGATTTTGAATATACGGGGGAAACTGACGTTATGTGTATATGCATGGGTTCATCGTGCTCTTGTCCTGTTTCCTGGTCGACAAAGCCTGACCCGAGGCCTTTGATTTGCACACGGGTCGCTGTTTCTTGCTGGATGTACTTTACAAACATTCCCTACACGGATTAAAGATGAGACACGTCAATAGGTTTAGTCACTGGGGGTATATTGCGGGGTAGGGCAGTAATGACGGATTACTCACAGAAGGACCGACCACCTTTGCACGAACGTTGAAATTCCTTATAGACTCTAACCCAACAGGTATCTTCTCTTCCGGCCATTTTCGCTACATGAGACACGAATGGTGAGTGAAGAACACAAGGTATTTATTCTTCCACCAGCTACGAACCTTTTCTCGGCCTTTCTTGTCTTCCACAAGAGACCCCATATCCATGGATATCAACTCGTTCACTTTCGAGATCGCTTTTTGCAGGATTTCGTTCGTGGTCGCGGAAAGATGGAGATAAAGAGGAGGATCCTTTTCTGTTGCTTTTGACCTGTCGGGGTACCATGTTCCTTTGGTACTAACTGAAGCACCTGTCTCGTCATGAATCTACCCATTCATCATCATCGTCACCACGCGCACCACCCAAGACCAATCCATCAACACCTCTCTCCATGTATAGAGTCAAAGAAACACGGACCTGCGTCTGCGTCGACCCCTTGGTCAACAAATACCGATTCCTCACATCATTAATATCAATATCATGCGTGAAATCCCCATCATGCGGGTCTTTGGGACCCAACATTGTTCCATTGGTACCCGCACCAGCAAATTGAGCAGCGATTTTTGCTGCTATGGCTGCTGCTGCTGCCGCTGCCTCTGAAGCGGTTTTGCCCTCGTCGGTTTTGGGGGCTTTGGCGGGTGAGTCTGCGTCGAGTGCGGGTGCAGCTTGATCCCATTTGCGTTTGGACGACATTTTTGTGGTGTGGGGATGTGGGAGGGGGTCGGAGGACGGAGTGTGAGGGCGATGTGTGCTAGCGTCGGTCAACGTCCCTCGTTGCACACTCGGTGTCAATAGCGCCCCGTGGATGTAATACAGCATACAACGGATACTAAGTTGTATTATTGACTAGATATTTTGACAGGTTTGGTTGCTGTGGCTGGGAAAAAAGAAGAGAAAAAGAGGGTGGAAAATTGATGGCGGCTATTTTGTCTCTTTAGAGTGGACGGCCAGCGCGGATTCTTTCCGGTCCAAACTCAAAAGTCGCCTCTTTGCCTTTGCCAGCAATAGAGCCCACTCGACATTGTAGCATCCTTGCTCAACGTCGTTCACCATGCTGAGGGCGGTATCAGCCCCGACGTTCAGATCCCTGCTACGGGCCAGCAGGTCTGGACTCGTCATTCCAAAATACGGTCAGTTTTCTCGTCTTCATCATCAACGCCTATTCCTTCTTCGACTCTAATCACGAAAAAAAAACCCTTGTCTCTTCATCAGCCCGAGTACAACCGCATGCTCTTAGATGGCAGTCTACTCAACCCGCCGTCGCACCTGCCCCTCCTCCCCCTGCTGAACAGTTCGAAGAAGAAATCTCCGAAGAAATCAAGTCCGAAGAAGTCAAGCCTGCAGAACCCAAACGCAAGGGCTTCGCACCTGAAGAATTCGAAGCTCCTATCGACCCTAGCAAAGTCAAAAAACCCAAACATGCCGCTATTGAATCAGACCAGCCTGAGTTCAGCACACTCAAAGGCAAAATCACTCATGACACCCTCAAAGCCATCATCGTCAAACCCATGAAACTCACTCATATGAGTCCCGTCCAAGCCGCCGTCCTCCCTCTTCTTCCTGAGATCGCTGTCCCATACGACCCTGCCGTTCCCGAGCCCGAACTCGAACCAGGTCAAACTCGTCCCCCGAGGGATTTATTGGTAAAGGCACGAACAGGTACAGGAAAGACGTTGGCGTTTTTGGTTCCCGCTATCGAAGCACGGTTAAAGGCGATCGAGGAAAACGCAAAGCGCGCGGTAAAGGAAGCAGGCTTGGTAACGGATAAACATTTGGAAGGTCGTGCTACGAGGACGTTCACCCGGACAAACGTTGGCGCACTCATCATCTCTCCTACTCGTGAATTGGCTACTCAAATTGCAACTGAAGCTTGCAAGTTGACCGAGCATCATAAGGAATTCGGTGTTCAGCTTTTCGTTGGTGGAAATGCAAAGCGGAGACAGTTGAGGGAGTTTATGACTTCTCGACGGGATATCGTCGTTGCTACACCCGGAAGACTGAGAGATCTCTTGGATAGCGAGCCTGCTGTTCTCGAAGGTGTCTCCAAGGCTAGGATGGTATGTTCGCTGGCACTTTTCTCGCTAAATTTCTTATATTTACCCGCATTTCGCCTAGCTCATTCTCGACGAAGCGGATACCCTCCTCGACATGGGTTTCAGAGAGGACATTCACCAGATTGCGAAGATCCTCCCTAAATCTCCAGAACGTCAGACATTCCTCTTCTCGGCTACCGTCTCCCATGAGATTCAACTCGTCGCTCGCGCAACCATGGACAAGAACCACCAATTCATCAATTGCGTCTCGGACAATGCCCCACCAGTGCATGCCCATATCCCGCAATATCATACCGTCCTTCCCTCTGCGGCTCACCAGATCCAACATATCTTGCGACTCCTTATCCACGACCAGCTCACCAATCCTGGAAAGTCAAAGGTTATCATCTTCTTGCCCACAACCAAGATGACACAGCTCTTCTCGACTTTCCTCAGGGTCTTGTCCAAGACGTGCTTGCCCTCCGGCTTGGGTTCCCATGTCTACGAAATCCACTCACTCAGGACACAAGAATCACGCACCAGGACTTCTTCCCAATTCCGCGCTGACCGTAGTGGAGCATCAATCCTCGTCTCTTCCGACGTCTCTGCCCGTGGTGTCGACTACCCCGGTGTCACACGCATTATCCAAGTTGGTGTCCCATCCAGCTCAGACCAATACGTTCATCGTGTCGGACGTACAGGCCGTGGTGTCCAAGGCTCCGGACGTGCAGACTTGGTTCTCCTTCCTTGGGAGGTCGGTTTCGTGACGTGGCAATTGACTAACATCCCTATGAAACCTTTGACCGTATCTGAACTCAAGACTCAAGTCGACACTCTCACAAAGGACTACGACGATCACCCATTGGCATATTCTGCTCCTGACGTCAGAAACCCCAGAGGCCAACTCCGTCCGTTTGCACCTGCGCTCGAAACCATGGACCAGGAAATCAAATCCCTCCTCTCCTCGATCGATGAACATGCTATCCGTGAAACACTCGGTGCTGCGCTCGGTTACTACGTCGGTCGTGCCCATGAACTCCGTATTCAAAAGCCGATTGTTGTTCAAGGATTGAAAGATTGGACAGTCGAAGCTTGCGGTTTGCCCACTCCCCCTTACGTCTCTGAAGCATTCTTGCAGAAGATTGGTATCAGTGATGGGAGGACTGGGAACAATTACCGAGGAGGTCCGATTAAGAAACCGCAGAAGCCGAGAACTGCGGCGGATACGAGGATGCCGTGGGTCGGGAGAGGAAATGTTAAGGCGAGAGTTAAGGCACAACATGAGGGTGAGAGGAAGGAACGTGAGCCTAGGGAACAAAGAGAATGGGATGGAGAGAGGAGGTCGTCGAGATGGGAGGATAGGGATGGTGAGGAGAGGAGACCGAGGTTTGGGAGTTCTTTCGAGGGTGGAGACCGTGAACAACGTCGACCGAGGTATGATAGTGGTTCCGAGGGTGGAGAGCGCGAACAACGTCGACCGAGGTACGATAGTGGTTCCGAGGGCGGTGAGCGCGAATGGAAACCTAGGCCTCGGTTTGATGGAGAGGAAGGGAGACCATCGTTCGATCGTGACAATAAGTTCGGTGGAAGGAGGTTGGAGTCGAAGTTTGGGGATAGGGAGGATAGGTTTGATCGAGGAAGGAAGAGTGGAGGGTTTGGTGTGAAGAATGAGGATGGAAACGATGATTACCACAGTCGGCATTTCGAGGCGAGGCATAAGAGCTTCCGGTAATCCCCTCCCCCTTCATTGATTCTCGAGGCCTCCTTCTGTGATGAGGAGCGCATTTCGGGTTTCAGTCTGGCATCCCTCAGCTATTCTGCGAGGCTTTTCTCTCAGCAGACGCACATTATGCAAGCAAAATCAAAATGATCGAAGTGAAGATGTAGGGAGCGAGTGGGTGGGTTCACCCTATATATTATATTATTGGAAGTACATTATACTGCGCATGTAATCTGTCGATGCATAATATTCTAGACAATGGCATTACCCCTCTCCTTGCAATCCGAACCCTTCCAAAAACCCAAAAAATAGTATGAGTATTACAATCTCTAGTGTCAACATTCGAACTGTGAATACAAGACAACGGACGATGATAGATGGTAGATCAAGACAACAGCAAACGGTACCGAGTCTAATGGGACAGTACATTATAGCAAGATCGCATCTCCCCTTGTAGATTTTCGACGCGCTCACTCACGCCTACGAGTCTCCGTTCAACAGGACCTCCTTTCCGCGTGGGACAGGCTCGATGTGCCTGAGCTCGTCTTCACTTACCATCGCATTATCGGGATGGGGAGGATGATACCCTTTGGACTGAATCTCGAGTTGATCTTCGAGGACGTGAAGGCCAGAAGAAGCAGCAACGAATCCGAGGAAAGGAGGGGATGGGTTGAGGGGACGAGTGCAGAACTCTGGGTGGGCTTGCAGAGCTACGAAGTACGGGTGATCTATAAACGGAAACCAGTGAAATGAGGAATAGCTGTACGGGTGAAAAGTGAAATTCACGAACCTTTCAACTCCAAAATTTGCATCCTCTCCCCCTTTTCGTCTTTCCCAACAAAACTCATCCCGCTGTTGGTCAACTGCTCGATATACGTAGGGTTCACTTCGTATCGGTGTCGATGACGTTCCCAGATCTTTCCGCTTCCTCCGTACATCTTGCGAATCTTGGACCATTTTTCAGATTCGGCGTCGAAGACGGTAGGACGGAGACCCAGGCGCATCGTTCCGCCCATATGGGTTTTGGATATCTCGGGCATGAAGATGATGAGAGGCGAAGTGGAGTCTTGGTTGAACTCAGTTGAGGTTGCGTCTTTAGTGTGGTTAATGTCAATGGGATAGATCAGACTCAGCTCAGTTCGGTGATTCCGAATTTGGGAACGACAAAGAAATAACAAAGCAGAGGGACGATTAAAGAAAAAAACGTACCTTTGATCTTGCACACGTTCCTCGCGTACTCAATCACAGCAAGTTGGAATCCGAGACATATCCCAAGATAAGGAACTTTGTGTTCTCGAGCCCATTGGATTGCTTGTACCATTCCTTCCGTTCCTCGGATTCCAAACCCACCAGGAACAAGGATACCCCTTTGAATGACCAAAAGCACGGAGGATGATCAGTTCATGTCCATATCCCAGATATGGTCAGATAGAAGAGGTGATAAAACGCACCCGGCAGAAACGACTGCACCCCATCCCTCATGATACTTCGTCGGATTCGTAAATTGTGTTTCTTGTTCGAGATCGCTCGAGTTCACCCACTTTACACATACAGAATCAAGAATCGTATACAAAGTCCGAATGCAGCGGGAACGCCATTCGTTCAGATTAATGACGTTGGTTTATAGAAAATCAGAATAGAACCCACCTTGAGAACGAGTTTTCGGCCACAGCGGAAAGCGGAATGTTCTAGGGACTTTGTCACGGACATATACGAATCCTTCAAGTCCGTATATTTCCCCACAAGCACAATCGACACCTCGTCAAATACCCTTTCCTGACTTTGTACATCACATCCCGATCACAGCCAAGTTAGTCGCCAATCTCACACCACACCCTCAACACGCGACTCACCTCGTCGTGAGTTCCTTCCATCGTTTCTGCAAACTGTGCCCTCGCTCGAGCATGTGCTCGGATATTTTTACGCCTGGGAGATTGAGGCGCTTCTGGAGGTATTGAATGATACCCTGAGATTGTAAAAGAAGGGGAACGTGGTATACGGAGGAAACATCGTGGACTCCGATGACTTGATCTGCCGCTACGTGACAGAACATGGAAATCTTCTCCTTCGTTGCCGGATCCAGAGGTTTCTGGACAATCAGACGACAAGCAATCTATAAACCAGGTAAAGGAAACCGTTTCATCAAAATGTGGTGGGTTGTAACAGAATGTGAGCGTAGAAGTAGAATCAGAAATGGAAAGAAAGAAAAAAGGAAGAGAAGAGCGATAGTAGCAGATAAGCTCAGGGCAGAAGAGAGAAGAAGCGGGGATTGACCGACCAAGTCAGGGAGCAGTCCTAGCCCACGAAGGGCGTGCACTGTAGTTTGTGTGGGTTTTGTTTTTTGTTCCCCGTGCATGTCGGGAACCAGGGATACGTGGATGAGTGCAAAGTTTTCGTATCCGACACGGAACTGGAACTGCCGCATGGCTTCCACGAACGGGGCAGACTCGATGTCTCCAACGGTGCCTCCAAGCTATAGCGGTTCAAATGAATGGTCAGAGAATACTCAGATAAAAGATGGGATCGATGGAAAACGGATTATCGCACCTCGACGATGCAGACATCGGGCACTTCACCCGTATCATCTACGGGGATTTTGGATACCCTCTCGATCCAGTCCTGTATCGCATTGGTAACATGGGGCACGATCTGCACGTCCAAAATTAGATAAAGCGAGCACACAACCCAATAATGAGCCCACCTGCACTGTTTTCCCTAGGTAGTCACCACGACGCTACCCAAATATTGGGTAAGTTCCACCATCAGATCCATGGAAACTCCACAACAGACCTCTTTCTCTATGACCTCCTTATATATCTTCCCCGTTGTGATATTGTTGTCTCGAGACAACGTAACGTTAAGATATCGTTCGTAATTGCCCAAATCAAGATCGACTTCGCCTCCATCGTTAAGAACATACACCTCCCCTGATAGTACAGGTCGTCTCAGGAGATGTTCTGTATCGATCTAAGGACACCTCACCATGTTCCTGAGGTCTCATAGTCCCCGCATCGATATTCATATACGGATCGATTTTGATAGCAGTGACCTTCAATCCGGTGGTTTTGAGCAATAAACCGGTCGAAGAGGCTGAAGGTGGCGTTTAAGGTGGTTTTGTTTCAGATAAGACTGTGCACGGCGTACCGATAACGCCCTTTCCAATGCCACTGACGACGCCTCCAGATACTACGATGTACTTCATGGTCGTGTGTTGAGATGCGGAATTAGTGGGCTCCGCGAAAGAGCAGAGGAAACTCGCGACTCAGCTTCAATTTTTCTCGAGAAACGCGGTGCACGTGATTAATTTCCATATTTGGACACGCGTTTACCGTTTTTGACGCGTAAGTTGCAGGCTTTGAGGCGAGGCGACATTCTTGCTGCAGCTGGCTCAAACGCAAAGGGTTCACCCTACAAAAAGAGGAAATAGAGGATGATGGATTCCATGTGTTTCCATGACGCTAAACGTACATTGTCTGAGTGGGTGCGTGAGTAGTTTACACTTCCGGTCCATGTACATTTTAATGTGTTCCGTCCAAAGTCATCGCAGTCATAACCAAGCGATATGTACATCCTCCAAATTGTCTAGACCAAACGTGTCGGAGGAACCACGCAAAATAATCCTGTGTCATCTAAACACTATTTTCGCGCCTATCTTGTGGTTGAATCCCAAGCTCTCCGCGGTATTCGATAACTCTCCCGTTCATATGCCCCAGGATTGTAATCAACCGTTACACTCCGTTGTACCCTGACGTGGACATCAAGCTCCGTGTCATCTGTCAAATTGCCAATATCCGTCCGGACATCGCGAATATATCGTTGGGGATGAATTGCGTTTGGCCCCAATGAGAATTCCTCGTCCAGGGGATCCTTCTGTGTTGTATCGAATTGAGAACGCATCGCGTGGACGATATCTCTGCCAGAAGTAAGTTGTCTAGTGACGGTTTGTGTGCTGTATCGTGTATGAGCTTCGGCTGCAGCGTCTGTGAGACCACGAGAGTCAATAACCCCAAACGAGATGAGCCAAGCAGAAACACGAACCGCGGAGGTGAATCAGGATTCTCTGGCTCATAATCCAGGTACAAGTATATCCGATCGAGGCGCTGAAGGTTTCAAAATATATCAGCTGCGGGTCGGAGGATCTGTCATTAGGTTTAATTTCACTCACCCCGAGGACTGTAACCGCCAGGGCGATACGGCTCAATAATGAAGATAACGTTCTCGACGATTTCAGGGGTCGACATACCTGGATTTGTGGCTCGCTCGCCCGATACAAGATTAAATTGACGATGTTGGAAGCTAACGCGATTGTCAATATTGATGCGCCCCTTCCCTGGTTATTACAGCAATTCCCCATCTCCTTACCTGTTAGAGCGACAAAATACACCAGGCCGTCTTGGAGCATCCTGGGAGGAGAATCATGAGATATTTTGAGTTGGAAGAACCTCAGTGCCTGACTGATTGCTTACATCTTAGCCAATTCAGACAACCTGATGGTTTCACAAGCATGAGCTCCGATCGGCATAGCTATCCTGGGATCGAATACTCACCGCGAGAGTTTGGGTGCCGTATGAATAAGGTAGAATAGAGATATTCCGAGGGTGATCACATCGTAGGTCATGGCAAGGACGTAATAGAGCCACACCGATATAGACCCTACATTGGTACCAGCCGTACAGCTGATTCCGCAGCATATCCGTCAACGGGAACATGGGAACGAGGGATTATTCTGGGCACTCACTTGTGGGCCTGGAAAGACAACGAGATGAGAACGTGCAATGGGCTGGTCTGGTGATTTACTGACCTCATTTTGAACGACTAGACGTTGGGTGCGGAAAAACTCATTGATGCTAGCGGGCTGGAAGGTTGAAATGGTTGACCTACCACTCCTATCGAAGAGATTTGTGAACCCTTCCATCTACCCCGAAGGTTGAGCTTATTGAATGCAACAGCCAGGATGCGGTGGACATACGGCAGTAATGACAACAAAAAGAACGAGTAACGTCCACTTGACCCAGCGTGAACGGCGAGAGATATTGTATGTCCTGCCAAGAACCTCGACAAACAGCCTTCACATCAAGAGTGACGAAAGTGACGTACCTGAGCCCCAAGATCACCTGTGAAACCGTGGTTTGCAAAACTACTCTGACGTTAACCAGCAATCGACTTTTCAGATGATTCAACCTCACCCTTAAATATAGGCGCCACAATGTAGTACCTGCTGCACACTGCAGAGGAAAAGTCGTGAAAATATCCAACATTACTAACGACTAGGGTCGCTATACTGATATACCTATTCAAAGAAATGATCCTCGAGTAAGTGCCTTTTTGAATCCCATCCGAACAACGTTCAACGCTGACCGAAGCAGGATAAACAACATGCATCCAACACTGATTCTCCATGACGTCTGACTCCTATAGAATCTCCACTCTGCTGGTAAGGTCAAGATAAAACTTTAGAATGGGGGTCAGCTTCGATCCGGATTCAAGAAGCCTCAAAATGGTCCGAGGGATCGACTCACTCGTAGGCCGCTACAGAAATTGCCCCAACTCGAAGGTATGACGCCCCATTGCTTTCGAGGAAGCCATCTGGGTCAGAGAGGCTACCAGCCATAAATGACGCTCGACGAGGTCGACGAGGAACATAAGCAGGCACAACGGCCCCTCAAACAGGTTGGCAGGTGAGAGGGGGGGAGGACCTAAATACACTTTACCTGCCTTCCCAAAAACACCGATGTCAGGGTTTATGACAAGGCATAAACAACGTAGCATCTATCGAATTGTGTGAGAAATACATCATATTTTGAGGGCAATTTGTTCGGATGGAGAAGCCGTGGGCATCCGATTTTCTGCTTCTGGTCCCTCGCCCATTCAACGTGACGGCGCGAGAGTCGATTCAAACGCCATTTCGTGATGCCTTGGGTTCGCAAAAGCCTGAGACTTGGGTTAATCGTCTTGCCGTCTGTGAAGCCGCTCAGATAGCCGCTATACCTCCGATGGCTCTCGCCCGACTTGCATTGTGCCTGTGGCTTAGCCTGTGCCCATGCGGACACAAGTGGATACCATATCTCCCGGACGGTGTGGGATCCTAGGATCACATTCTCAATTTGTTCCCATGATACGTGTGTTCGAGGATTTCTGGTTGACTTTTGGACATTGGGCGGTCTTGATTGGCTCTAGCATGGCGCGACATGATAAGTATGCAAAAATCATGATCATCACAAGCATAGATTAGGTGAAATATGGAAACCTCGTTGCAGAAATCGACATGATACAACAGTCAAGAGATACAGCATGCCACTCACAAAACCATCAGTCAGGTATCAGAGACTGTGTCAGGTGGACACCTACATCAATCAGGGGTCTTTGAAGGAGCCCGAGAAATTCATAAGTACACACTCTTCAGGGATCACAAGAGGAAGGGTACCATCCCATCCCCCGTCCTAGACAGGCAACCTGGCATCGAAACTGCGGCGATCCATTTCTGTTTCACTTTCAAGGTCGTCATGCGGGGATTCTGGATCCTTCCTGAAGACGAGCTCTTCAGGCTCGCGAACGGTCCTTGAGCTGTCACTCAATTCGTCAGCGAGGGCATCGATGATGTTGTTGGGTTTCTGGACGAAACTATCTGGCGGTGGCGGGAGAGGGAAGGGAAGAAGGTCCACGGATTGCAGACGCCCGACGGCGGCATCTTCAAGGCAACGATGATTAGAACGTCCACGGAGAGCGTAGGAGTCTACAGAATAAGCATACCTCGCATGTGGATGACAATTCTTTGACTCATTATCCATGTTACTGCGTAACCCAGGGAAGCGCTAAAGGAGCCTCAGAAGCGATTGCAGCAGCATTCTAGCACTGACATACCCTGATGACTAGAAGAGAAGACGTTTACTTCAGGGCCAATGCGAAAGTGAAGATACGGCTAACCTGATACAATTCGTCTGTAGTCCGGTAGAGGGCCAAATTGAACAGATTTGCGGCTGCGAGCAATGCGATTTACTAAATCTGGTGTCAGACTTCACAGTGTGAGACCATACCTGTCAGAACGACGAAGTATCCCAACCCATCATACAGCATCCTGTGTAAGCGAGATGTTCATGAAGCAATCAAATCGAAGCGAAGGAAGTGGTTTCATACATTCGAAGCATTGAAGAAATGCTGCGATCACAGACCGTCAAA
This sequence comes from Meripilus lineatus, assembly GCA_027627245.1. Taxonomy (NCBI): domain Eukaryota; kingdom Fungi; phylum Basidiomycota; class Agaricomycetes; order Polyporales; family Meripilaceae; genus Meripilus; species Meripilus lineatus. Next base: position 48,060 of record JANAWD010000002.1, on the reverse strand, counting down.
ACGGAAAACAGCGGAAAGTTTAAATGCAATTACCGTATACTTCTCTTCCAAGGAATGATGAAATATATTGAAATGACGAGTGTCACCGTATCATATACCATGACAGACACGTAGAAAAGCCAAACACAGAGGCGATGAGGATTATTTCCAGGGGTGCAGCTGGTATAAAGAACGTATTAGATTGATGGTGTACAATAGTGCCCGCACCTACTTTGAGCTTTTGCGGAAAGAGAAAGTCTTCATTGCATCAGTTTGATACTACACCCGAAGATCAGATAAACCTACTAGTTGTTGTGCAGCTAAATTCGGTGCGTCATTGTTCAGTGAGTGTATGGAAGTAGAAAACCCGCACACGTACGAGTCCGATTCCACATGTTTGTAAACCATTCCATCTGTCAAAGGTTAAAATCGTAAAATTGAGCTCGGGTTCTGTCAACATAGTGTCCTTTGGGACTCACCGCAGTGATGACGATGAACAAAGACACGAGGAGCCACTTCACATATCGATTTCGTCTTGAAATAACGTAGGTCCTACGACGTTACACGATGTCATGGACTATTGCGACCAGACCGGGGGAAGAGGTACCTGAGTCCAAGAATGACATGGGATACCATGGTTTGAAGCACTGGCGACAATTACCGTATTCATAACCCAGAACATTGAATATAGAAAAGTGCGAACCTTTGAAAACGGGCGAGATGAGATAGTATCTTCGGCATGCGATTTCTGTGAAATTTCCAAAATACCCGAAGTTGCTCAGAACGATCGTGGCGATACTCAAGTATCTATTAGTGCGGTCAGTCCGTCGAAAGACATTAAAGGCGACATTCATACCTAATGAGAATGAACAAAATACAGCCATACCCTATCCTCCAACCATGCTGCCCACTGTAGAAGCGCCACTCCGCGGGTAATGTCAAGACATAACTGTGTTGTGGTGAATTCAGCTCGAAAAGGATGCCTGGAATCTCCTTTTGTCAACACGTACTCGTATGCCGCCATCACGATCGATCCTACACGAATATAGGCAGCACCATTGGCTTTCAGAAAGTTGGCTGGGTCTGCCACCAGGACAGACGGTCGCGTCAACGCGGCCATAGAAAGGAATTAAACAGAGAATGAGGTATGAGAGGCAAAAGCAAGCAACGGGGGTTATGGGAGGCTACAAAGCTTCAAGCTCCATTAGCAGTCCGAAGGACGGAGGTGGCCACTCGTCGACTGTACTTAAAGAGTTGACCGAGGGTGTGGGCATCATACAGACCATCATCCCCATCATCCCACGCAACTCGTTTTCTCTGCGAGCGGATTGTCATAATCCGCCATGCCGAACAGATGAACAAATTGATCATCCAAGAGTTAAAATGCGAAGGCGCGCCTAATCTACGTTTTGATTGTGGACCCTGGATGCTGTGAAGCTGGGGTTGCCCCAGGCTCTTGTGCTCGGGGTTCATCTTTTCCGAGCCGATGAGCTCGACTGTAGGGAGCATCGAGGACGGCTCATGCTTCTCTGAGATCACTCACAACCCGTGTATAAATGAGTTGAAGGGTCGATCGGGTTTGCGTTACGAGAGCTCACCTACTACACGAAAGAACAAGGATAGCGATATCCGCATAATAGACCCTTAGGCTTAGCATTGGCATCCGTCGTGGTCTTCCAAGTATGAGAGCTGTGTCTGGCGCCTTTCTAGACCAGTTTGACCCTGACGTGCATATACTTGACACAATGAAGATCGCCACCCGACATCATCCCATCCCCAAAGTTCCATACAACGCCGCGGTAACCCGAGGGATGTCGTAAATCAGAGAGAGGATATATACCTTAGTGATCTTGCCATTGGCATCATACTATGGGTCAAAGAGTCTGTTTTCGACTGGAAGGGTAATAGGTTCGTGTTCTTGGCCATCATTGGGCGCAGTGGTGAGTGTAACAATCCGCAGACTTGAAGAAAACGTGGCCTTGCCCGATTTTCAAATACCGACAACGGCGACTAAATCGGCAAGCCCCGGCATGCCTCATTTGCGAAGACAGCCTGAGAACTTGACAGAACCCACTCCCCGAACTCGAAGGTGTTCAAGTTATCGGACAGTGTGAAGTGTCAACAGGATGCACAATTGAGCAACGAATATATCAAGCCAAATAAAGTCTGTCAGAATACACAGTTCCGAAGTCAACTGCCTTGCTGTCATTATGAGAAACGCGAATTCAAACAGGCTGTATGATACAGAATCTCGGACAATAACATGAGGGATCCTCAACATTCTTCAGAATACATAAGATAAACAAACCCTGGTATGTGGTGAAAGGAGCGGCAGAAATGAGTGAAGTTTCCAGTATGGAATCACAAGGGGAGGATTATATCACGTCCTTTGCTCCTCTTGAACGTTTCCTCGATTCGGGAATCATAATCGACTGTGACTGTTTGTTCAATCTGAACTTGAACATCGAGCGTCGCTTGTACTTCCGTTTTACGATGTGACGTCAGATTATATTCGTCCGTTAGTCGATCTTTGGTCTTTGAAAGTTGCTCAGACGTGATATCGAAGGGGCCACGCATCGCTCGTGAGATATCTCGTGGTTGCTGAACGGCATGGCGCGAAACCACCTGTCTTACTTGGTGTTCTGCGGCGGCATCTACGAAGTACACCATGTTAGCTTCATCATACCGGGTCCAAAAGTAGTTACAACCTCTGAGATGAATCAGAATCCGTTGGCTCATGATCCAAGTAACGGCATAGCCGACGGAGGCTCTGTCAGAAGTTGATTAAAACACAATACGGCAAGATCTAGAGCCGAAGGAACATACCCTGAAGACTAGATATACGCCACTGTCAGTCAAAGGGACATTCAAAGAAAAGCCACAGCTGAACGGACCTGGTATGACTCGTCTGCTGCCCGGTACAAGATGAGGTTGAAGATATTCGCGCCTAAATTCTTGTCAATCACCGATAATCATTCAGAAAATGTAACAGCCATCCAACCTGTGAGAGCCACGAAGTATCCGAGGCCATCGTAGAACATACTATTGGCCGTTGTCAGACGGAGTGACACGACGTCAAGAAAAAGGTACCAACACTCTGAAGAGACCCGACATTCTGAAGTAGAGTTGATATCAGATACCGCTTAGGGCTGATAATCGCATTGGCAGGACTTACTGGCCGAAAGCAGACTGCCATGTGACAAGGAAATATGTGGAGATACACAGTGTGATAACGTCGTAAACCATAGCAAGGACATAGTACAGCCAGACTGACAGGTGTCCTAGGCTGTTACCAGGGGTGCAACTACAAGGGTCAATGATAAGCGTTGGGATATTCGTTTCGTCTGAGGAGTACAGGAGAATGCTTACTTGTGGCTCTAATAGACGGAGAAATGCAAGGAGATCAGCGAGGCTCGGGAGAATCCTCGGGCACCAACTGACCGAATTCTGAACAGCTATTTGGTTGGGGTCAGTGTCACCGAACGTAACAATGGGGGCGTGATCCACTTACGAGTCCGATCCCACAAATTCGTGAACCACTCCATCTAGTAGCGGCCGCAAACTCAGGTGTCAATGCGCATTTTGAAAGGTCGCGGGATGACTCACAGACGTAATCGAGAAGAAAAGAAAGAGATAGCACCACATAACCCATGTGGATCGTTTGGAGATGTTGTAAGCCCTACGGACGCTCAGTGGAGTCACAAACGAGTTTTTTCGAAGGACGCACCTGATGCCCAGAATCACTTGCGACACCATTGTCTGCAACACTATGAGCAACAGATTCATCCATCAATTCTGGGGATTGTGCCATCAGAAATCAATTTCGATTTCACCTTTGAACACGGGTGCAGCGAGATAATAATTCTGACATGTCTCAGGCGTGAACACTCCAAAAAATCCCACATTGCTAATAATGATCGTGATAATACTCAGGTATCTAGCGGGAGCAAAATTTTAACTTGCGAGAAACCCGGAGCCGATGTAAGCACACCTTATGAGGATGAACAAGACGCAACCAGGACTCAACCGCCATGCTTTCTGACCTCTGTAAAAACGGTACTCTGCAGGCAGCGTGATCACATAACTGTGGAGCAAATCTTAGTTCGAAAATGTCACTAATGGTCAAATAGCATTGATACTCACTCGTACGCGGCAATACAGATAGACCCAACTCGTAGATAGGAAGCCCCATTGGTTTTCAAGAAACTAGCTGGATCCGAAGCTAAGACGTGAGGAACCATTGACATTGTGGCGAGTGAAAGATAGGCATACAAGGATGGAGAAGGGCGGGAGAGACTCACACATGTCCAAAAACCAACTTTCTATAAGGTACTAGCCCAGTGCGTCTGTGGAGTTGAGGCTTGGCGACTGCCGGAAAGTCCTGTAATCAAACACGTCCCAATCAAATGATATATGGGGGATCTGACTTGAGGAGACAGCTGCTCTTCGGGTAGGAACAGATACTTAAGACTAGTCAGCGGTCATAGTGGGCTCCGGGATGTTTGGGGGCGCTTTGCGTCGATCAGGTATGTTTAGAATCAAGGAAGTCGTCCACCTGTCTTTCATTCAGCGGGTGAGATTACCCTGATATATCGAAGGATGCCCTCATCAACTGCGAAAAATCGGAGAAAGAAGTCAGATCCATACGTTCGCATGCAATGAAACTCACACCGGGGAAGAACAATGAAATAATTTCTTTGGTTCTTCCTCCCACATGTGTTGAAGCCTGTATCAGTGCAAGGATCAACCCTTAGATTGCGGAATGGTGACACGTGCGCCTTTTTTCGGGCGGTATCTGCCAGTGATGCATGTCAACGTGTTCAATACTTGTGCGTATAGCTGTACATATGTACATTTGCCCGGAGTGAAACAGAAATGAAAGATCTACTGCATTCTGGATACCGGATTTTGGTTTTGGTGGAAGGGAAGAAAGGACTGCAAGGAGGTTGTCGTAGGTGGAAAAGGCGGGGATAAAATGTGGTAAGTGCGTTTAATGCGGACCCGGCTAACGCCCGCCCTTCATCGGTGTTGAGGCTTCTGGGGGAGACGCTGCAACGGTGACTTCTACTCCGCGTCGAAGTTCTAACAGTGCTAATTTTAACTTCCACTTCTTCCGACGGCCTTGGTTGCCGCAGAAAACTCCAACTGAGGGAGTTTCTTTTCTGCTGTATCGAGGGAAGGAGGAGGGAGGAATTCGGCGTTGACCAGCCAAGCAAGGTATTTGCCCATCAGTTCGTCGTCTACCGTTCGGTTCGTCTCTTGCATGTGCGGGGAAAGTAACGCGCGCATGTTCGAATCATTCAATTCGGGCGCCTTTGTACTCGTTGGGAGATCATCGAGTACGAAGTGAAGCAAGGGGAATAGAGCATTATCTTGAACTTCCATAACATGCTTCTCTAGTTTGCGACGCCAAAGCAGATATTCGCAACGTTCCGTTGGGAAACCGTATCGTGACAATGAGGATAAGAAGTCATTGAATGTTGGCCGGGGATATGCAGCGACATGGAGGACGGAAAGTCGGTCCTGTGGTTCTGGAAGTGGCGCGATTGCGGCCAGAGCGGTGCTCCTCGCGACATGGTCAACTGGGACCATGTTGACAGTATTATTGATGTCGGGCACCAGTCCGAGCTGAATGCATCCCTTGACAAGTCTCCAGATGAAGTCGTCCGTGTTCGTAACTATAAAACGCCACCATCCATCAGCCGTATGTAATTATCCACGGAATTCACAGGAAAAGGAATTGTGGGAGGGATTTACTTACCAGCTGACCGAGCATCACCAACGACATAACCAGGGCGAACAACGTGTCCCCTCAAACCCCTCTGCCCCGCAGCGAACAGGAGTTTTTCAGAGACCCACTTGCTCTGACCGTATCCCGTCTTCAAACCAATTCGCGCGCCTTCGAGGTCATCGCCTTCCGGAACTCCCCCGTTTCCATTTTCTCCCTCGGACAAGGAATCGGATAACCGGACGTAGTGTTCCGTGTCGATGGCGGAAGTCGAAGAGACAAAGACAAACAGTTTGGGTTTTCCGGTTGCCGCAAGATCAATCGCAGTGAGTGTCGCAATCACGTTGGCTGATCGGAGCTTTTCGTACGGGTATACCCAGTGCACCTGGATGGAACGAGGATGTCAGGGCAAACGTCACAATAAAACGAAAGAACAGGTTCTGACCAATGCACCGTTGTGAACGATTGCGTCTGTTTCCTCTGCCACGCGCTGCCATACATCCTTTTCGAGCCCGAAGAACTCCTGATCCAAATCTCCTCTCACGACTTCAACCCTTAAACTCCTCACCCACTCTTCGTCCCAGACACCGCGACCACTGACAGCATCTCTCAGACGCTCCAGGGCTTTGTCAGAACTGGAAGCCCGTACGAGGCAGATCACCTTCTTGACTCTTTTGTCTTGTTGTAACAGATCTCGGAGAATGAAGGCACCTAAGAAGCCTGTCGCACCAGTCAAGAACACAGTCAACGGTCTCTCTGAGTACCCTGAGGGCGGCCCGGCATATGATGGTCGCAGTCGTGCCACAAGACTGTCGTAATCCTTCCCGTATTCTAAACGCGTTGCCTTTGCCGCCGAACGTTTGAGCGCAGTAGTGAGAGCAGAAACAGGAACAGTCAACCTGGTTGGTGAGACTGGTGTGCCTGGTGAAGCAGGAGTCTTCTCTCCCTCTTTACCTCCAAAGCCCAGGTCTGCGTTCCGCAAGCTATCAACAGCCGCTGCCTGTTCCCGGATAGTTGGTTTATCGAAAACGAGGCCCAAAGGAGCGTCAACGACAAACGCCTTGCGAATCTCGAAGATTAGCCTTGTCGCTAAGATAGAATGTCCCCCTAAGTCAAAGAAGTTTTCATCAAGCGGTATATGTGATGGCGCATTGGGTAAAATGCGGGCCCAGATACCCCGAGTTGCCTCTTCTGTCGGTGTCCCCGCAGGACCACCTCGTCGGGGTTCTGTTTGTGCCACTTGTGCGGTATCGGGGAAGGGAAGGGCTGGTTTGTCGATTTTACCGTTGGGATTCAGGGGCATGCGCTTGAGCGGGACGAACACTGGAGAATCGTAAGTCGAAATACAAGGGCAAAGAAGGAAGGGTACTCGCAGGTTGGCACGCTGTAGCTAGGAAGCTTCGTCTTCAGGTACTCCCTGATGTCCTTGATCAATCGTCGGTACTTCCTCATCCCACTCACGATACCCTTCTCATCTTCTCCTTCGGGGATATCACTTGCGTAGTCGTCCAACGATGGACCGCTAACCGGGACGAAGTAGCTGACCAGGATCTTCTCCTCGTCTTTATCCCTACGCACAAGGGTAACATTCTCTCGAACAAGAGGGTGCTGACTGAGATGGGTATCAATTTCTCCAAGCTCGATACGGAATCCACGAATCTTGACTTGATCGTCTGCGCGACCTGTACACTCTACAGTACCGTCGGGTAGATAACGCCCAAGGTCCCCTGATCGGTACATCCGATCTCGAATACCCTTCCAATACAGGCTCTCGGAGCCGGCGAGGCCACGTAGGGGGTGTAGGATAGTATCATGACGAAGGGCAGTGGAGGCGAACCAATTCTTGACAAACTTCTCTGCTGTGGCTTCGGGGTCGGAATAGCCTTCCGCAAGGCCACCGGATCTAACATAGATTTCACCAACCTCCCCAACGGCACAAGGAATGTTCTTGTCATTGCGGTTAACGACCAACAGTTGGACGTCGATCATCCCTGAACCAGCGGGCATGATATCCTTTTGGGTTGCAAGGAAGGTAGGGTCCTCCGTGACGCTGGGAATTAGGAAGTATGACACTGCTCGTTGCGTTTCAGTGGTACCGTACATATTGATGATGTTAGCATTGGCGGCAAGTGCCTGGAGTCTGTGGCAATCGCGCTTGGTGAGAACATCTCCTACGAAGAAGGCGTTACGGAGCGATGGGATTTGGCGCGTGGCTTGGGCAGAAAGAAGTTGTCCCATTGCGGGTGTGAGATGGGTGATGGTGACTTCATGGTCTGCCATCCAATCCGCAAGTCGTCCGGGTGTTCCAATGTCTTCTGAAGTAGGTACGTATAGCTGAGCGCCGAAGAACAAGGGAGTAAACACTTGATACTGACAGTCAGTCTCTGAACAGGCAGAATAAAGAGAAACGTACTATCTCGCTGTATTGGGTCATGCGCAATTCCACTGAGCATCGTGAACCTGGAATTCTCGTCAAGCCCAAAACGTTCGCCCATCCAAGGGAAGAAGTGGGTAAGACTGTAATGACGACCCCTAACTCCCTTAGGAATTCCCGTGCTACCACTTGTAAATGAAAGCGTTCCAACGCTATCAGGGCCAAGGACAACATTGGGATCGACGTCTGACAGATGTGCATGAGAACCCAAGACGTCATTTTCTCCTGAATGTGTCCCTCCAGCGATCGTTCCGTCTGGGAGCAATTCCAATGCGGGGACCTCAACGCGAATCTTCAATTCATCTGAAATAAAGTCCCGAACTGTCGGTCCAATCTTTCCTGCGCCCTTCAGGACCACCAAGGCACGCGGCTGTGCGACTTTGAGATAGATTGTTTGTCGGGACGCGGGATAGGCGGGATCTACATGTCAGGCAATTTGAAGGCAGTGAGACATTACTGTGCTCGACGCAGAGGTAGAGCAAAGACAATGCACCTATCACAGAGAACGTAGCTCCCGCCTTCAATACTGCCATAACCGCAACCACGAGTTCGACACTACGGTGGGCGTAGACCATGACCACTTCTTCGCGTTGAACACCGGTCTGTAGGAGGTGGTGCGCGAGAATATTGGCTGCCCTGCGAATGGCTCCATAGGTGAAGGTGAGCTTTTCTTGGCTCCCTTCCAAGGATGGTGGAAGACATTGAATGACGCATGGTCTGTCAGGCCATTGCCGGGCATTGCGACTGAAGACATCGGTGATAGCGCCCTTGAAGTCGCACCAATTAAGATCTGCTGTGGGATCGGGGAGCTTGGCGCGTTGTCCTGGCGTGAGCAGCGGTACCGAGCCTACTTGGGCCAAGGGGTTTGCCGCTACCTTACGGAGAAGGACGGAGAGTTGCTCAACAATGTAAGAAACACGGGAGGGTGTGAAGAGCAGTGCGTTGTAGAGGATTCGAAGCGAAATGCGAGGTGTCAGAGCTGAACGACTCGACTCCTGGAGTCGGGTGACGAAGATGGTGAGATCGGATGTAAGACTTGTGCTTCGCAGGAAATTGCCCTTCGGTGAATCCGTCTCGTCGAAGAAGCGGACTCGGAAAAGTGGACGAGAAGCTTCAATAGGGTCAGATTTTCCCTTGCCAATCTCCTTCAAGATGGTCTCATAGGGGAGGGCATCGGCCTCTGCCTCCTTTTCGACCTGTTGTACCTTGCGGACGACTGCCCAAAACGGATCTGTTGGATCTAGCGATAGACGAAGAACCAGTGGATCTCGAGCAGAAGATGAAGAAGACCCTATCACCAGATCAGTATCTCCAGTATACCGATACAGAAGAACACTGAAAGCAGCGAGAAGAAGGTGGAAGGCAGAAGGCGTCTGACTGTCAGAACGATCGTCGTCATCATCCTCGTCGTTCTCGTTGTACAAGGCGAGCTTCAGTAAACCAAGGCAAGTTTGTTCGGAGAGATCTGCAGTTGCAGCCGACTCGACGAGCCGGTGTCCGCCTGTCGGGCGAGGATAGTCTGTGGGAAGAGAGATAGAGGGTACGTTCTGTAGACGAGCTACCACTCTAGCCAACCTTTCCTTGTCCATGGTGGATAACAAGCAAGTATTGAGCCGATCTCTGCAAATGCTCCAAGGCCATCTTCTGACCTGACCCTATCCAAACTTTTCAAATCGCAGCTGTAGCGCCCATCGATTGACTCGGTTTGGTCACCTGACTGCTCATCACCTGATTATTGACTCGTGACCGTGTCTCCTTCCTTTATGAGCGACGCGTCTCATTTGCATTCCAGCGCTTGGCCGAGTCGTGTTCTCAAAAAGTTCCCACCGCCAACAACGCCATTGACACGGTTCGGCATACGGTACTCGTTATCCCTGAGCCCGGAACAATGCAAGGCTCTCGTTAATTTGCATCGTGGATACAGCCATGGCGTGCGGTATGTCGTTCATCGCCGTCCAGACTTTTCATTTCACCAAAAGCTGCATCCGACTTTCTCAATTTGGTCTTGAGTGGCCTTGTGACAAGTTTGCCGCTCATGGCACCACATAATCCACGCCATTGGTGCCGCTTTGTCTGATAACAAAATACTATTACTCCCACTGAGGGGTCAACAACTCGATCTGATATCCCAGTGGCTATGTCACGCTGCGGGCCTCTTTGAGCTCCTCGGGTGTAATGCTATGCCTGGCCTCTCTTCCTCAGCCTCTGACAACTCGAACAATGCAGCTCACTTACACACAATCCCTCAAAAACTACGTACCCAGTGCCAATCAGAATGTTTATCCGAGTCCCCCGTGTCCAAAGGTCCCCAAAGGAGGCAACTGCGAACCCGAGCAAGACATCCATAGTCACTTTGGGTCGGAGTCTCCTTGTAGGACCCGTCGGAGGTCGCAGTCTGATGCTTCGCAGTTTTCGGGGAGTGTGGTCTTCGATCAAATACTGGTTGATGAAGCCCTTGCATGGCAAGTGCAGCGAGAATACGACGAAGTATTGGCACGAGAGCTGCAAGACGCGGAGGACGCTCAACTTTTGTATGACATGCAGGACTTGGACCAGTGAGTGACTCAACCCATTTTCCATTTCCCGTTCGTTCACATTGAGCTAGCATCGACAGCAGACATATCATTCGTTCCATTGATGTAAGAGGACTTCATCGAGTCCGACCATTCAATCACGTCGTGTTTCCAGGTAACAGACAGCGTGCGTAAAGGCAAAGCAAAGGCCAGAGACGAAGACTCCACAAACCTCACTTGTGGCATCTGCATGGAGCCGTTCCAAATACCACTTACTTCGAGCACGGCTTCTAGCTCGATGACAAATACAAATACCTGGTTTTCAGGGTTGCGGCTTCCCTGTCCGAGGTCCCATCCATACTGCAATTCTTGCCTTGCGCGCTACATCAACTCGAAACTCGACCCTAATAAGGAGGGAAGAGCCAACCCGAATCGCATCGTATTCCCAATTCGATGTCCCGAATGCACGATCAAGGAGTGGCCAGTAGGGATTCCCGATGGTGTTGCCGAAGAGGTGCTGAACAACACCGAGATGTGGGTAATGACCAGTCTTCTTGTTGACAAGGGTTCGATCCTGCTCACGAATGCGATCTGAAGCACCTACAAAAGCTCCTTGACAGCACCCCAAAACGCTATTGCCCGAATCCTCGTTGCTCCACCCTTCTTGATATCGACAAGGATTCCCCTGGATCACGCGAGAAGTGCCCATCTTGTCGTTCAATAATATGTATCCCATGCTGGGTTCTTTGGCACGACAGTTAGTATCCTATTGATTTCGATCTAATCTGACTGACCCTCTGATAAACAAAACTAGAAATGACTTGTGAGGAGTACCAGGTTAGCAGCTTCCTCATTTGAACTCCTCTTTAGCTGACGTAGGAGAAGGCTTTGCCACTTGATGAACGCTCCCCAGAGGATAGACAAACGCTGAAACTCGTGAAGGTAAGGCCACTCCAACTCCCTTTTAACATCCTCCGTCTGAGAAAATCGGTCGCCTAGGCAAAGAATTGGAGAAGATGCCCCAGTTGCTCGGTGTGTACAAGACAATTTTTCCCAACACGTATTGAACACCTCATACTCACCCCACGGTCCGATACCCCATGAAAGGCCATTGTGGAGCACCATCATGGATGCAACCATATGACATGTCTATGTCAAGCGCAATTCTGTTATCGATGTGGATGTAAGCACCATAATGACGATTCTCGGTTGTCATCACTCAACACCTTGTATTATTTCCAGCTATCTGGGACCCCACCATAGGTAGATGCTCCAGGGACCCGCCTTGTAATATGTGGGACGAGAGTGTCTTCCAAGGTGAAAACGACCGAAGTAATGATGACGAAGACCATCGGCGGTTTCCCCGTCTGATTCGTTCTATCACAAGACTCCTGGCGTTCAATCGTTAATTCCATCTCTATGGGACCGCGAACGAGACGATTATCTCCCTGCATTGTATCGTGTACTTTGTCACCATCATGCTCTGATCCTAGCCTCATGCTGTAATATGATCTATGGGTCTATTAATAGAACACTCGGACTTTGGTCCCTCGCAATGATGGACGTGACATCTGTGGTGAGAAGGCGAGGAGGAACAGGTTCTGCACCGTCTGGGTAATCGACTTTCCCATACCAACTCAGCAGCTTATCTCCATCCCTGCTGGGCAAGACGCGCGTGGTCTTTCCGTTTGTTGATGATGCTTCCCAGGAGAAGTCCCAGACATTGAGTGCTTGACCTTGCCTTTCAATTTCCCGTCGGTCCTTGGTCGCTCGTCTCTCACATACTGACAGTCATTTCTCCAGCCAGAAAACAATACCTTAACACCACAAAGAGGAATCGATCAGGTTAGGAATACGTTCCTCGGGGATCTCGGCAGTATCGATTCAGGATGTGTTCCTAACCTCCGTTGTTCAGCAGTTGTCCATCGCGACTAATCGGGGACTCGTACTACGCATCTCTGCGTCTCCACATCCCAAGTAATAGTAAACGATGTACATCTCACTCTTTGATGTTCCGCCGGTCCTCCCTTCCACTGCGGAGCCAAACCCGACCCAACATCAAAATGACCCACCACCCTCGATAATGATCCAAGCAAACGGAGACATTCTCTCGGAGCTCTTGATCGCTCAATTGCTCGAAGAGGATCTCCGTATGCTTGCTCAAGCCCAAGAGGCCGAACGGGTTCAACTCGACCACGTTTTAACCGAATCGAAGCTCGCAGCCAGATTAGCTCTCGACCCCAAGGGGAAACGAGAAATGTCCCCGTTCGTCTTTCCACCTGAAGAAGAAATAGATAGTGATGCACAGATCGCGTTGCAAATCGCGGTCAATGAGGCAAGAGCGGAAAGTGATGCGGCGTATGCGCAAAGCTTGCAGAGTTCGCAGAATTCTGCGATTTTCACTGATCAGCAAACTGCGCAGAAGTGGGCAGCCGCAGAGAGGAAGTTGATGCTTGATGTGGAGTTTGCGAAGAGATTACAGGCAATGCAGAATGAAGGGAAGGATATCGACAGTGATCCCAGTGCTCGTGACGTGGAAACGTAAGTTGGTTGATGAATAACGGCGTCCTGGTTTAATGAGCTCACGACCAACCTGGTACATTTAGGGTTCTTGGAAGAGCCCGTGTAGATGATATTCTGGTACGAGATGGTGTACCAATAGACATCTTCGGAACATTGATCTTGTCCTGTTAAATGTAGGCTCGTGACCCCAATAAGGAGGATAAAGGGAAGGGGAAAGCCACCCATCATCTCTTGGATGGGGAGGGTATGGTTGAGGAGGTTGAAATGGAAAGTAAGTTTACGGTTTCAGGCAGCTCCCCTCGTGCCATTCTGGACGTGGTCAATAAATGGCAGCAGACACCTCGCCGCGCAAGAACCCATACCAGAAATGTGGTATATGCTTGGAACCGTTCCAAATAACCCATTCGCCCATCTCAGTTGTGCAATCCGCCAATTCCTCTGCTCGCCTCCCTTTCGGATTGCAGCTGCCATGCCCGAATTCTCATCCCTATTGTCTTGAATGTGTGGGTTCATATATCAGATCGAAACTTGATCCACACGGGGATGGAAAGGGGAACTTCGGGTCTGTCGTATTTCCAATCAATTGCCCGGAATGCGACGAGGGGGAATGGGTGGATGGTATACCAGATGATGTCGCATCAAGAGTTGTCGACGGAGCAATGATGGATCTATGGGTACGTTCAATTTTCCGCTCTGAGAATACTGAATGGATGCTAAACCAGGGTGATCGTTCTCCCAATAGCATCACCAGAAACTCCTGGACAGTACGCCGAGATACTATTGCCCAAATCCTAATTGCTCGGTCATTGTCCAATTACCTGAAGACCCAGATGTGCCTCAGGCAGCATGTCCGGCGTGCGATGTTGCCTTATGTATCCCTTGTCGAGTATTATGGCATGATAGTGAGTCTGTTGGTTTTGCTTATAACGCTGTTCAACTGACCTGATTGATGGTTCAGACCTGACCTGCGAAGAGTACCAAGTACGTTGATCGCACTCGCACCTTCCGAGCTAACTTTCTTTCTGTGCATGGCCAGGAACTGCCTCTCGATGAAAGGTCTCCAGAGGACCAGCTTGCTCTGCAATTGATGAAAGTAGGTCAACTCAGCCTTCGGACCTAGATCAATATTATTGACGTCAGGACGAACGCATATCTAGGCGCAACATTGGCGCAGGTGCCCGAATTGTGCCGTCAGTGATTTCGGCGCATTCCTTTCCACCCCTCCTCATTCTTGTTCGCACGTCCCGTATTTAGTATATCATTGAATTGACCCACGGATGCTTCCATATTACTTGTAAATGTGGAACACATTTCTGCTTCAAATGTGGGGGTAAGTTGGTATGATTCATCGAAACTGTGTAGTCTAGCTTACCTTTCACGTTTGAAATTTGAAGCTCTCTGGGACAAAAAGAAGGGGGGGTGTACTAGAAACCCCTCTTGTGACCTGTGGGACGAAGAAATGCTGTATGAAGAACAAGAGCGAAGACGTCGTAATAATATGGAAACTCCCCCGGCAGCACAGCCTGAGGTCCCTATAATCCATCAGGATTTGAGGGATGAGGTGGCACGTGTGCCATTTGAGACGTTTACAAGCTTGGATTGGATGACGAATGGCGGTGAGCTAGAATGAGCGACCTCTATAATAAAAGCTGCGACTTATTGACTTCATAGTCATCAACGCCGGAAGGCAGTATTTCACAAGAGACATGATTCAGACTCTGACATGCCAGTATTGTCGCCAAAGAGCGAATTCCTTGGCAGGCCTCCGCCTTCACCTAAGTTATACAGCGGCACACTCGGTCTTCTCTTGCTGCGGGAAATTCTTCAGGAGGGAGGCGGATTACGACAAGCACGTAAACTCTTCGAAATCGTGGCACGAGAACCAAGTGAGCAGGATTAATTGATTCAAGGTGGGTTGAGGTGATATGCACGTCGACACATGCACATTTCATGACAGGTAGTCTCCTTTGTAGATCCTTGTATAATTCAGGTCGCATGTTCAAGGGGTTGAATAGAAAATTGAGATTGCCTCGAATATGAGATCCAGAAATCTGGTCTTGACAGCGACGTTAAAAAGTTCGTTGTATCGTGAGACGCGTCAACGTGCAACTTCAGCAAGGCGCTCTTTTTCCTTTTTCTACTACATTCATCAAACTTTTATTGTATTTTCGGACATACGACTACATTTCTTATACCTTAGTGTTTCGTTCCGGTTGTTGTACTCGACGCACAATCAGATCATAACTAACCGACCTACGACATATATAGGCTCTCGCACCCGCTCGTGCCTCAGAATCATCCGTCTTTTCCTTACACCGTGTAGCCTGCCACCCTTATCCATCCACCATTAGGGTTACGCACTAAGGTACTGGATACTTTTAGTATCGTCCATTCAACGCATCACTGAGCCTTACGCATTTAGCAAGCTCATTTTCATTCACAACTTCTATAAGTGAAGCTCAGACGAAGATACCGATCTCTCCCACGATCCGCTCCTGAGTGCTGAGCCCTGGTGCATCCGCGCCAGAGAGTCCCTCCACTCACTCATCTCTGAAGAACATCCCCATTATGGTCCAAACAACTGATGATGCCCTCTCAGAAGCCTTGATCGCCAAGTTGCTCGAAGAGGATCTCCGGGTACTTGCTCTGGCGCAGGAAGCCGAGAGACTCCAGCTCGACGAGGTTCTCCACCAATCCAAGTCGGCAACATCACAGAATACGAGAGGAGGAAGGACTACGAGAGGCCGAGGTCGAAGGGTACACTCACCACCTTCACATACCAGCATAGAAGAGGTTCAAACCGATTCCGATCTCGCCCATCAAGTGCTGCTGGCAAATGTAAGACTGGGCAGCGACGCTGTTTTCGCCCAGGATCTGCAGCGGGCGCAAGATGCGGCAATTGTTGCTGATCAACAAGCTGCGCAACGGGTGGCAGCAGCGGAATTGAAGCTGATGGTGGATCTAGAGTTCGCTCGGAAGCTTCAGGAGATGGAGGACGAGGCAGAGGATTCCGATGAATTAGAGGATATGGATGATCAGGATGTTGAGCAGTGAGTTATTCTCTCTGGGATGGTCCGACAAGGGGCTGAGCAAAGGTTCTACAGAGTACTTGGCCAGGATGTCCTGGATCGTATCATGGTATGATGGATCTTCAGTTCTGTCTTATTAACAATCAAAGTTGATTTGACTGTACCGGGGCTCCTTCAGGCCAGCGATATGAACAACAAAGGGAAAGGAAAGTCTTCACCCTCCCAGGTGCACCCACCCCTTGGTAAAGGGAAGGGAATCGAAAGTGCAATTCGACAAAATGGTATGCCGTCCTCAATAATAATAGCACCATGATCGTCCTCACCTTATCAATACTCGTTCGTAGACATCCCTATAAGTCGGGATCCGCAATGCGGCATATGTATGGACCCATTCCAGATAACATACTCTCCAATATCCGCATCGTTGTCTGCCAACTCCTCCGGTCGCCTGCCTTTCGGCTTGCTTCTTCCCTGTCCGAAGTCCCATCCGTATTGCCTCGAATGTATCATTGGCTATATCAAATCCAAGATTGACCCCGAAGGTGACGGGAGTGGTAATAGGGGCACCGTGGTGTTCCCTATCAAGTGTCCAGAGTGTCCCCTCCCTGAGTGGGTTGACGGAATTCCGGATGACATAGCTTCAAGGGTGTTGGACAAAGCGACGTTGAACATCTGGGTAACGTCCTATCTCACTTTTCGTCGTGAGAAATTCAATTACCCATTGTAACCCATTCAGCATCACCAGAAATTGTTGGACAGTTTGCCGAAATACTACTGTCCCAATCCAAAGTGTTCGGAACTCGTCCAATTGCACGATGACCCCGAGGAACCTCAAGCGACATGCCCCGCATGCTCTGTCTCACTTTGCGTCCCTTGTCGAGTTCTATGGCATGAAAGTGGGTATCGGTCGAAATGGGAACGCTGAAGCTAATCATCCCTGTTTTCAGACTTGACGTGCGAGGAGTTCCAGGTCAGTTGATGCTATGTTCATATGTTCAGCGATGTCAACTTCTCCAACAGGCACTTCCCCTTGACGAGCGATCGCCAGAAGATCAGCAAGCCCTTCAATTGATGACAGTATGTCCATTCGTGAATTCCCAATTTTCCCTGTTCATCACAACAATCATTACTTTTGCAGGCGAAGAATTGGCGCAGATGCCCAAAGTGCGCAGTAAGTCTCTCAATACTTTCTGAATCCCGGAGCGCACCATCCTCTTATGTCACGTCCACCATAGGTTATCGTTGAATTGACCTTGGGGTGTAACCACATCACATGTCGATGCGGCACCCACTTCTGTTTCAAATGCGGCTGTACGTTCCCTAGCTCACGATGTCCCTATCCTCACACTTCCTCTAATCAACTCCAAACCAACAGCACTCTGGGATATGAAGAACTACAAATGTACTCGAAAACCCTCCTGTGAACTATGGCAAGAAGAAATGCTCCTCGAAGAACAACAACGAGAGCGTGAGCAGCAACGAAGGTCTCCGACTCCTGAGCGTGCACCTCCACCCTGGAGGCCTCCTGTCGTTCGCGCCCCACCAACGCCGTCTCCCGAACCTCAAGCAAGTCGGATGTGGGATGGCATCCCTATCTACTACCCCGGGGATCTCACGCGGCAAGCAAGATTCTCCTTGTTTGATTGGGTTGTTGAAGGTGGTGGGTATCCCAAAACCTCCACGAGTGCCTCAGCTTAGTTTCTTTTAATACAGGACTTCGTCCCGGAAAACATTTTTTCACGCAAAACATGGTCGGAACACTCACCTGCCAATACTGTAACGCGAGATTGAATTCGTTGGGTGATTTACGAGGTCACCTCAGCCAGGTCAATACCCATCCTGTTTTTGCTTGTTGCGGAAGGTTCTTTAAGAGGTGGGTCGATGCCAAGAAACACATTCAAATGGGTCATGGTGCACATGAGAATCGGGTGATACGAGTCACTGAGGATGATGATTGGGAGGCGGACGATGAGCTCACTTGGTGGTAAAGCACACGAAATCCTCGTCTCTATCATATTCATGTATTGGACATGAGTTACATTAACTCGTATCCCTTGTCCGAGACGTAGAACAAAATGATACACATTAAGACGCGTCATCAAAACTTACACCCAACGTGGTATACAGACCCCTGTCGGGAAGGGGATATCGTTACAACGCCTCCTTATCTCATAAACATCGTACAGACGACTCATGGTTTAATGGCGATCTTCAGTGCTCCGCGACTACTCATCTTATCCAAAGCAGCTTGGTAGTCTTCCAGCTTGAAAACATCGGTGACCTGTGAGTGCAGGTGGAATACCACGATTAGACAAGTTGTGAACTTGATCGAATCCAGTACATACCATTCCTTTGACATTCACTTTACCTCCATCAAGGTATGCAACAGCTCGAGGGAAGCAATATGCCTGAGAGAATGAACCAATAATCTACGAGAAAGTGCGAGTTCAACTAGACGTTGTAAAACCAGAGCAGGTTGACTCGCCTTGATCTCGTCCCCGAAAATCTTCGAAGGTGGCCAATGAACCATCGCCTTGTTTTCATACACACCATAGATCATGATGGTTCCGCCCCTGCGTACATAACGCATGCTATCTTGTGCCAGTTTCTCGACACCGGTTGCCTCGACTACAACGTCAAAACCATAGGGGTTGTCATCTTGGAGCTTGTCCCATTGCGGAGCGGGATTATTCCTATCAAGTTCAATGTATTCGTCTCCCGCATTGAGTTTCTTGGCAATATCCATTTTGATACCTTTGTTTGCTGCTATTACGACTTTGTGTGCACCGTTGAGCTTCAATAGTTGTGCCAAAATCAAACCCGTCGGACCAGCTCCTAAAAGAAGGACATCAATTCCGACCGGAGGATTGAGTTTGTCCAGTCCGTGGATAGCACATGCGGCAGGTTCAAGGAGGGTTGATTCTTCGTCTGTGAGATTGTGGATCTTGTAACATTTCTTTTGGTGACTGAATCGAATACAAAGGGTCAGTTTTCGTATGCTCCGTTGAAGATCGGGCTTGCTTCACTAGACGATATATTCAGCGAAGCCGCCATCTTGAGTGACGCCGCGTGCATGAAAGTTTTCACATAAAACTGCCTGACCGCGTCTACAATAGAAGCAGTTATCACACTGTCGAAGTCGGTGTTAGTGTCAACGACGGAATGATGAAGAGGGTTCAAAGTAAAAACTTACAGAAATCCCGACATCTGCGACAACTCGGTCGCCTAATTGGAAGTCTTTGACATTTTTGCCAACTTCGACGACTTTCCCAATTGCCTCATGGCCGGGTATCAACTGGGGTACGCGCATATAATCAGATCTCATGACAAAAAGTGGAGCCAAAGATACGATGCGCGCTTACCGGAAACTTTGCGATGAATTCCCCCTCATGAATGTGAGCATCTGTACCACAAACACCACAGCATGACACTTATAGAAAAGCCAAGATATCAATAAGGTGCTCCACTTGTTTCGGAGAAATGAGACTTGAAACCGACCTTTCAAGAGGACGTCGTCGTCCCCACACTTTGGAATGGGCACCTGTTTGATCTCAAAATCTCTTGGCTGGTCCATTCCGAAACGTGAGCTACGCAATCCGTCGACAATACAAGTGAACGCACGTACGCTGTTATACCAAAGCGCTCTCATTGTTCCTTCGGGCATATTGAGATCGTGATATGCTTGGAAATGGTCTCAAAAATGGGGTCTGGTGTAGAACGGTCGTGTTGGAAGAGCGAAAGAGAGGGCTGAAAAGAGAACTTGTGCTCCACTGCGAGTTTTTATCTTGAACATAATCAAGGGTTGTCACATTGACAATGTGACACGGGCCGATAAGTGTGAATGTGAATTCTCTTTGGTTTCCAGTGTGAGTGCGATGGCAGAGAGAAGCAACCGATCGTCATCAAAGGCTTGGGAATGTGACGTCACCACATCTAGAAATGGATTCCCCAATTTTCGTGGCGCAACCGTTCAGTATAACATGGCGACCCCAGATTGTGCGCCTTGATAACAGCAATCAAGCTCAAGCTCTGGAGTGAGACTTCAAAACAGGACGTGTGGAATAGATGGATACGTCGCACGATGCGGCACGAAATGCGGAATGCGTATCTCCGTCGGCGCTTCACCTCCAAATTTCCATTCAAAAGTCCTTCTCCGGGCGGGCCGTCACATTTCCGGTCCTGAACAAGAAAAACAGAGCATCGGGATAAGAGCAAAATCAGCGTAGCAAAACAAGAATAATTATCAGGTTGTTAAATAACTATATCACCAAGAACCTTCTCCTCTCATCTGTTCACGGCCCCAAATTGCTTCTCAGCGAGTTCCTTACTCCAAGCCCTTAGGATGTGCTTCTGGACTTTACCGCTTGCAGTCTTTGGTAACTCACTTGCAACTCCTTCTTCTCCCAGGAACCAGACCCATGCAGGTGCATTCTGTATTTGGGTTTGACATGAGTTTCGCTCAACACGGCGTGACGGACGACGTACCTGAGGATTCATATTTTCCGAAACCTGCTTCCGGACCTCTTCCCGAGAAAGTTCTGTATGGGGCTCAAGAACAACCCAAGCTCCTACGACTTCACCGAACCGAGGGTCTGGCACAGAGACTGCTGCGGCTTCTCGAATTCCATGATGCTCAGTCAAGACGTTCTCAATCTGCACAGGGAACAAGTTCTCTCCTCCGCGAATGATGATATCCTAGATGGGATCATTCAGGTCACGCGAATGACGAATTGCAGTGCAACGACATACCTTCATACGCCCAACAACTAGAGGTTGAGCAGAGGTCAGACGGATGTTATTTAAATTCAAAGGACGGAAACCAACTGACTCCTCAGGTACCCTTCGTCGTCCATGATGCCCTCATCACCTGTGTGCATCCAGAGGGTTCCTTCCTCATCCTCCTTCATCGCTTTTCTCGTCTGGCCGTCATCTTCCCAGTACCTGAACAAGCTGTCAGGTCCACGAGTCAAGTGCCCTCTACCATGGTGACAGAACTTACCCTTTCTGTACGAGGTACCCTGAGACTAGCAATTCTCCGGGCGTCCCAACGGGCACGACATCGCCTTGTGGGTTCACAAGCTTCGCCTTGACATGAGGATGAATCTTCCCAACTGTTTCGACTCGTTTCGTGATCCCGTCATCGGGTGTGGTTTGGAAAGACACCGGGCTGACCGCAATACAATACAAAAGTAAGGTTACTCAATGACAACTCTACCGATTCGCAATTCGGTGTCAGTTCATACCTCGTCTCAGCTAAGAATACATCAACATTCAGAGTTTAGCAACCATCGGGTGAAGATCAGAAGTCAGAAATGAATGAACGCACTCATTCCATACGCATTCGTGAGCTCGGTGAGATTGAGTTTCGAAATGAGTTGCTTCATGAGATCGATCGGAATGGGAGATCCAGCAGCAATACCCGTCCTTAAAATGATCACGGATCCACCCAAACCTTGATCAACTTTCCTGAAGTTCGGGTTCTTGAAATGAAGGACTAACCTTAATTGACTAAAATCAACCGTCAATCCATCTTCTCTGCGCTTCTCGACCTCCGCGAGAACACCCAGGAAGTGAGTGGGTACGCCATGAAGGGCGGTACACCGCTCTTGTGTGACGGCATCCACGATGGCTTGAGGGTCAAATGACTGGGAAGGGTAAACGATGCAGGAACCGTGTGACCACGCTGCTAGGTTCCCTAAAACGAGGCGTAGATAATCCAAGGAATATTAGACGAAGAGACATTCAATAGACCGGTTGTGACTTATCAAAACAGTGAAATAAAGGCGGAACGTTGCCTGCAATGTGCCAAAGTTGTTAAACTGATGAGAAGACGAGATCTCACGATGATTACTCACAGAGAATGTCCGATGGAGTCAGCCGCATACATCGGCCTATTTGAATTCCATTATTAAGTAGATTGTGATGTGTGAGCTGGACCTACATCAACACACAAGGAGAAAATAGAAATGCAGATCCACGTACTGAGACGGCTTTGGGTGCACCGGTAGTGCCACTGAATAAATTCAACTTATGTCAGATACGAGTTCTTGTGATAGAGTTTTCGAAAATCCCGGAAAGAAGCTGGAGTTTGTTCAACAATGTTCAACAGCTCCTTTAGGTTCTGGATCATCAAAGAGGCGAGGTCTGGTCTCGATCAGACGCCACCCCCACACAGAAAACACTCCGAAACGATACAAGAGAATACAACGATTCTAGGCTCACCTGGTATATTGTAGGTTAATGATATCGTGCTCCTTCAATCCTCTTTCCATCTCCTGCACTTGCTTTGATTCATGTCCACCTTCTCGCCACACTAAAATCTCTCTGAAATCAACCGCAGGATGAACTCCTTCAATCAAACTCTCAAATTCTTTGAAGTCATCTGTGTTATCGACGACGACAATATGTCTGAGTGAGGGTAATGCTTCCTCCTCTATCTCTCCTGGGTGGGCACTCAGGAGAGAGGGAAAAGCCTCCGTCAGAGTCTTGATATAATTCGACGAGCGCAGAGTTGGGACAATAAATAGATGGGACACTTCCACAAGGTTTAGTGTCTTCACCTGAAATTTCCGGGGGCTTTATTCAACATGAGTATTCATTCAAATCAGTTGCAAGTGCTTACGAGTTCTGGAAGACGATACGCAGGGTTCAAAGTAACAAGAATCGCACCAATTCTTGCACACGCCCATTGTAGCATAGCATAAGCACTTTGACACAACAAGCGACTTCATCAGCTTCTAAATCCCGAAACGACCGAACGCAAGCTTGTCCGTCGGGCAAAATGTTCAGTGCCCACCTGTTGTTTCCCATCACAACGCCAACCCTGTCGCCCTTCCGTACGCCCAACCCCACCAACCCCTTTGCGAGACCCTCGATATGCCTGTCGAATTCCTCAAAGTCCCAAGCAAGATGACGATCGACTCCGAGGTTCTTTGATAGGGTGATAGGGCCCCCATGGATGCGAGGTTTCTCCGAGCGTGAGATGAGTGCGGGGCGTGTTGAATGGCGGTTGATGATCTCGTTCGTGAAGTATGATGAGAGGGTGCCCGAAACGAGGGGTGGTTCTGTTGGTCCTTCGGCATAAGAATATGAGAGAGATGCTAATGAGCGACGTTGTTGTTGATCATGACGGTATATTGGTGAACGAAATCCGAGGTATGTAGTACGTGTTGCTTGACAATTTGGAGCAAGGAGAGTTCGTGGTTGTTGGAAGAAACGTTTGGCAGCGCGCAATCGAGGTTTTCGACAGCTTATCATTGAAAGCGCCTCTATCTTTCCCGAGAAATATGCAAGAATAATCTGAACAAGAACGAGTGTAGAGAGGAGAAAGGGAGTAGTGGTGATGCAGACAGCGAGCAATACTTCCGTCTGTCAATTTACCCCAGAAATGCGGGGTTACAAGGTCCTAGCCGCAAACATCAACGCACCCCACCTTCCCAAAACAGTTCCCGCTCATCCCCACTTGCGCTGAGTATGCACACCTGACATCGCCGGCCAGCAAATAATAATAGCAATCGGGGCCATTTTTGGTGCAGCGGTAGAGGGATAATCTAAGCGGATGTGATCGAAACGCAGCCGGGATCCCTTTGGGTGTCCTCGTGGTCTCACACTTGCTCGAGTCCCACGGCCTGTGATTCCTACATCCCACCCCTCGAGAGGAATATCTCTTGACTAGGCCAGGCCAAGGTGGTGAGAGTATCAAATGTCATGATGAGCTGCAACCATATTGTTAATACTCTGGTCATCTGGAATGGGATCAGTGTGCGTATCTCGGAAGTAATGATATCAATATAGAATATATAACGGGCGTAGTATGCAGACTTTGGGCAGAGTGCGGTCCCGACAGCCCCTCTATACATTCTACCCCTGTACCAACATTATGTACAGGACTCGAGACCTCGGATGTCGCGCAATGGGCGACCCAAGACGCACAGCCCGTTACTTTGTCCGTCCAGCGGGTGCACACTCTCCTTCCCAATCAACAGGAGTCAACTCCTTCACTCTCTCAGCAAACGCCGCCAACGTGCAAAACTCTGGTGAGCCGGGAAGATGTTTTCCTTCTTCCGCACAAAACGGCAGTGGGAGATTACGGTTCTGATATCTCGTGCGGACATCTGGGGAGTTGAACAAGGATCAGATCGTGCGGCGGGAGACGGATAGTGGAGATAATCGCTGGAACTTACAGTGGTGTTCTTTCGGGTCATTTGATTGCTTGAATGGTGCGAGGACGGTTTGCCACAGTGGTGTTTGAGAACTTTCTTCGTCACGTCCCCGGAACAACTCAAATGTGACCGCAGCAGTAAATGCAGGCCATCTGAATAGGGCATTGATATCAGCCCACATGCACCAATGTTTTACTCGACGAGGATCTGGGGTTGTCTCGTACCTATCGTCGTACACATCAAGCGTGCTCAATAGGCCAGACAATGTGGTATCATGTGTGCTGTGTATCAGGATCTTCATGGGATCACTCGCCCCTTTCTCGGCTTTCGATGACATCTTTTCAGATACATCCGAAAGCAAACGACCCATTCCTAACCTACGGACTTCTTCCGTCCTATCTGTAAATCCAACAAAGAAGCGTTTAGAATATGGGGTGAACCGAGGCAAGGATGATCTCACACCCTGTTTAGAGCACATAAGCAGAAGTAGGTGACATTAAAAGAAATTGGACTGACCTGCAAACCATTCTTGTACAACGGCTTTCTCCTGGGAAATGTGATCATTCGTCGGGGAGGGAATGATAAGAGTAAAGGTAGTTTAACGCACAATAAGCTCAATGACCCCTTTTTCTTTGAACTCAGGCGGAACAGGTACACCGTGTGCTATCGCAGATCGCACCTGTAAGGCAACGGTCATTCACTCGGTTTATGAATACCACCGACGACGATCTTACAGTATCGAGCACGCCCGACGCCCTGGGTTTACCATCTAAACGAATTGGATTCCCACCGATATACTTTGACACCTTCTTGTCCAAAGGTTCGAGGGTGCGGTTCCAAGCAGATGCCGCAGCTTCAATTCAAGAAAGGCATGAGGATGCATGTTACATAAAATAATCTAAAGTGAAACTAACTAACGCACCTTGAGCAAATCCAATCTGAAGGATTTCCAATCTTTTGCAAGCCAGGGTATTCCCGAAAAGATTCTCGTCTTTGCCATTACTTCACAGAAGACAAGGAATGGAAACATGCTACTCGTAAATACCGATCAACTTCTGATTTCAGAATTAAGCCTCACCGAAGTCGTAATTGGGGTACGAAGCCTTCCGCGCGGTGATTTACGGGGAATAAACCATGCATAATTTGTTGTAGAGATTCCGTTGTCCGTGGAACATTTGTGGAGCGGAAGTATACTTGATCATTTGAATGAATCATACTGGGCAAGAATCCCAGTCTTCGAAAGGAGGTATTAGTGCCATAGATGCCGACTTGAAAGGATATGAGTATACCTGTCCACGTAAAGTTTCCTCAAATCGCGTCCGAGCTCAAATGTGGTCTACACGTGTGAAACACGTTGGTTAAATATGTGAGAGTTGGAAGAAGAGGGTCGGAAGACTAACCTACCTGTCGGCCGAGGTCAGTCAGTTCCCCGAGGAGACTGAAACCAAGGAAAGGCAAGAATCCAACCAATATCTCAGCCGTGGGTTCACCAACTTCCTTTCCCAAACTCAACGAAGGGTAAAATGAGACTCACCAATCACCCACGACGACACTCCCGTCACCCCTCTCCAGCACCTTTCTGACAGGCATTTGTTCCTCTGGGCTAAGACCGCTACCTTCCTGCGGATTCAACTCCATCGTACTTGCCACAGCAGCTCGAAAACGTCTCGCGGTATGACACATCTTCCAATGCTCTGGAAGGGACGCCGGAGGACCAGCCAATCTAACACCCACTGGTGTACGTTCACCTAACGCGAGATATTATATTCCGTCTTCTCCGATACCAAGTGTGCAAGTTGTACTCACCATGACGAACATACACGTGCACTTGTTCTAGCTGAAGTTCGGGAGGAGCGGCTGGATACCCGTCTACTTCCAAGGGAAGAGCTCCAGGCCAACCCAATGATTTACCAGTTGGCATTGTCTTAGTGATATTAATGTCTGGATATAAGGCTGCTGTATGGGTGGACTGAAGTAGTAAGAGGAGAACAGGATACAGAGCAAAGCAAAGATGTGATGGGTGCATCCAGAAACACTTCGGGCCCAAGGATCCAAGCAAGGATATATCGCCCTTCCAAGTCCGAATGCGAAATGAAATTTCTGATGGACAGATTTTTCTTTCACGACCTTGAGCACAACACGGCCGCTCGCTGGCAATGACGGTGACGAGCTGTCCAGTGGCGAGCAACGGATTTGTCGGGCCTCGTTGCTTGTGGCGGCAACTTGGTGGCTGGGGTCTTTGATGGCATGAGCCAATTTTGGCATCTTTCCCTCACAAGAAAGCTGACATAATAATCGGTGTTCGAGGTCCTGCGCAGCTTGAGCCAATTTCGCCGAGGCACAAATGCCTCATATAAAATGGCGACACCGGACCAACGCATCCTCTTATCCTCCTTGCCTGATACCCCTTTTCGTCCCCCATTGTCTCTATCACCTCCCTTCCGCCTTGTTCTCAAGTATCGTTCCCATCCAGTCCTTTGTGAAGGATCTAACAGCAAGTCTGACGAGCAAGATGTCGCGTTGACAGGCAGAGAATAAGCATCCTGGTGGTTAGAAGCAGCTGGAGCGAAGTTCTCAGTATGCGAGCTTCCTAACCCTGAGATGCTATGACAGGTGCCCACCCAAAGATCCTCACCAGTGCAGCAATTATCTGTTCGCTGTCCTCGGTCTGCGGTGCTCATCATGACCGCGGGGGTACTCTCGGGCATACATCCCTTAATTCTAGGCAGATTCTCCTAGAGGTGAGTCCATTCATCCTACCCATTCTCTGATAACCCTCTGTGGTGGATGTTGGGGAAGATGTGCGAGCGTTCTCTCCGAAGCATCTCTCCTTCCTCCATCGTCTCCAGGACACCCATGGCGGAATCCTCCTATCATCCAAGTGGTCTAGTCCATCGCTCCATTGTCTCACCTCGCGTTCATCATACGGTCGAAGCGTCCCGATATTGCCCCATATTCCTCTCAATCAACGTCAAGGTCACCCGTTCTCATCCGCTTGTCGTCTGCTGACACCGCCGCATCCTTCTCGTCTGTATCTCGGTCGTCTTTACCCGGTCACCAACCGTTTTTCCAACGCTACTACCTCTCGATCATCCGTTTTGTCCCGCACACCTCCTGTTCGACCATGTCTTAGCCCAACAAGATTATCCGATATTGTCTGTCGTTCCCCTCGGCGGCCTGCACCAACCAATCCCATCGACGACAAGCCCATCC
This sequence comes from Meripilus lineatus, assembly GCA_027627245.1. Lineage (NCBI taxonomy): Eukaryota > Fungi > Basidiomycota > Agaricomycetes > Polyporales > Meripilaceae > Meripilus > Meripilus lineatus. The sequence goes on along the minus strand of JANAWD010000002.1, from coordinate 20,479 downwards.
GGATGAAATTCTAAGACTGGCGTACCTCAGGTGTTCCATATGATCACCAGAATTCTCCAGTAGACGCTAGGCGACATATTATTCCACCACTGTACCTTGGCGTTCCCCGAGTCATCGTTATGCGTTGTTTGTTGGCTCGGTGCTTTAGCGCTCTCGTGAAATTGCTCTCGGCTCTCCCACACGATGCCGACGCTTCAGAATGGGCCAAGCCACTCTGTGTTTTCTATGTCCTGTCAGGTTCTAGTTGTCTCGATGTTGTCTGTGTACGAAGAATCGGAGGGCTCAGGCTCTTGGATCGCCCTGTTACTTCACAAATCATTCGGAATATTGGAGACTTAGAGACCTAGAGTTCGGTGTATTGCGGACCGTGGAGCTTTCTGAAGGGTTTATCTACCTCTCGTTTTCTGTCGGATTGAGTCAAGGAGATCTTCTCTTCAAATTCCCAAGTCCCACATCCTAACGACTCGTTGGATCCTTCATTTGCCATGGATATGGATCACAGCTCAATGACTTCTAACTCGACATCGAGCTCTATGGGCCCAATGATGTTATCGTACCTTCACATCAGAGTCGCCAACTACGCTGGTGACTATGTCCTCTTCAAAGCCTGGCGACCGCACACTGGTGGCCAGATCGCTGGAGCCGCCATTGGCCTCTTGTTCTTCGCAATCCTAGAACGCGCGCTTGGTGCTTTCCGTCATCGGTTGACCACTCGGTGGCAAGACGCGTACGTTTGAACTCCTTTTCCTGGCGATTTCTCCTCTCTGAGTCCAATTTCGCAGTTGTGTCGTTCATGACGATCATAGTGTTGATGAAAAAGGTGGCCATGTCGCTCCAAAGCAACCTATCCCACCTTTCCACCTCGCCCATGATTTCACTCGCGGTCTTCTCTACGGTATTCACGCCCTCTTCGGTTATGTGCTCATGTTAAACATCATGTTCGTATACCCCTCACTCACCTCTTCTGTGACAACGCATTGACGGAATCTTCTTGCATCAGGTCCTTCCAAGTCGCATACATTATCGCTATTTGTGGTGGTTTGGGTATTGGAGAAATGATCTTTGGCAGGTTGGGCACAGCACATGCGGCTTGTTGATCTGCTGAACCCCAAATAATCGTCCTTGGAATTATCATGCGAAAACATCCCCCTCTCCCCCATTTTTAGTCGATTATCGGTTTCACTTCGCTGTACACTCGTATCGTTGTTGACATGTTGTCGACGTCTACTCTCCCAAAGCCCGTCTATTTACTGCGACGCACACACTTTTGTTATGACCTTTGATGAACTTAACGTGTACCATAATAATGTCTGCCGAATCAATCAGTCGTCGTTTCGTCACTCATCATTGTTGTTGATTGTCGTGCGTTCATGCCCTGAATACTTACCAAAGCTCGACTAGCAATGCCTCCGAAGTACCTTGGAGAAATTGTCGAATGTTCGTGTCATACTCATTTCCGTCCTTATTGCAGTACTGCTTTTATTGTACCTTTGGTCAAGTGTAACATGCGCATGTACAGTGAAATGAATTCCATTCTTTGGAATTGTCGAGGACCCTGAGCGTGTAACAGGGAGTATAAAGAATGATTCACTTGGGCGAGGCCTTCTTCCCCCAACTCAAGCAAGAGACAAGCCTCCAGAAGAGGCAACTTCGAGCTTCTTCTACGAGAGATGATCATGATCCCAACATCATCTTTCGCATGACCAGTCATGTATTAGAAATCCAGTGACTCTCAGAGGAGGACCACATGAGTGATCGATGCAAAGACTCGTACGTCGACACGGAAACTCGGTCGACTGTTGTCGTATCCACCAAGGCTTTGTTCTCTGTCAGAAATCACGAAGACCGTTCCGTTCCACCCCATCCTTCGAGGTTCTCCCTTGCCCAGCGCGAGGTTTACGGGATCCCTAACACATGGACTAAATTCCAGGCACCAAATTGCACCCACTCAACACTAATTGACCACGCAAGGGGAAAACAAAACCGCCGCATGACGAACAATCATCCACTTTGCCCTCCACCATGGACCCATACCATTTCAGAGTCACCAGCCTGGGCGTTCTGGTAGCGAGCGCTTCAACGTCTGGATTGACTGATAACCAAATCAAGCGATCCAATCAACCAATCAGTTGCAAATTCGAGTGAAAAACTTTTTTCACCACTACCCTCTCGGTCCGCTCATGACCTGCTTTACTTGCCAAGACATCGGTTTTCCATACTGTTCGACCGACCCTATGAGCGAAAGATGGGTGAACCGATCGAAAAAGCGAGCAAACATATTACCGAGACAGTGTGTGGAAACGGGTATAAAGAGAGGAAGAGGTGGGAGGGAAAGGAGGCTCTGTGCTTAACTCTTTCTTTCGGTCCAAAGTTTGAGTAGCAGAAAATCCCTACACGTTCTCCTCTTTCCTCGCCTTACGAACACACCCAATTCCCCAAAAATCTTGACGATTGAAAATGCGATTCTTCATTGCGTCGTTGGCTGTGCTTGTCACTCTGTTGGGCGGTGTTTCTGCTCATTTCTCGCTTCAATATCCTATTCCTCGAGGCGTGTTCGATGCGAAGAATGAGGTCACGTTCTGTGGTGCGTCTATTTCTTTTAGTATTGTTCACATAAATATTGGTAGACTGATCAAAGGTTGATTTCCCTGGTTAGATGGCTACCCTGATGCTGCCTCCAACCGTTCCGACTTCCCTCTGAACGGCGGAGTAGTGTCTTTCCACACCGGTCATCCCTCATGGACATGTACGTTCTGATCCCGACTCCACCCTCCCCGTTGCCTCTGACCTCCGAGCGATGCTGACGTACCTCACGTATAGTCGGTGTTATTCTCTCGACGGCACAAAACCCTACCAGCTTCGATAACTTCAGCCAAGTTGTACAATACTTCCAATATCCCGATGCCGGAAACTTCTGCTTCAACGTTAACCTCTCCTCATCCGCCAATGCTACCACATTAGGCTTGCGGGACGGTGTCAATGCCACTCTCCAGTTCGTCTTCAACGGCGGTGACGGTAACCTCTACCAAGTACGTTTACTCCTTTGTCGTCTGAGTTGCTCGATACTCAGCGCCTTCGATCATTTTAGTGCGCGGACGTTGTATTGAGGGCGAATGCTAGCACTCCTTCCAACGTGACCTGCGCAAACACCACTGAAACTTCTCATGGCTCATCGAGCGCCGCTCCATCCGGAACATCCCCAGCGGGCTCATCAAACGGCGCTGCTTCCTACACTCTCAACGCTAACGAGAAGCTCGTCGCTGGGTTGACTTCTCTGATGGTGGTCGTCGGAGCTATGATTACACTCTTCTAAACCCATCAACCCATCTACGTTATTCTATCCTCTTTCCTCTCTTTTCTTTCTTCTTACATCACTCATGACCACGGTATTGTTCGCATTCACGTATGGTAAAGAGCGTTGGGATGTATTTGTTTCTACTTCACGTTAGTACGCTTTCTTGGGATGACAATGAAATGATTGATGATTCTTCTACTGAACTGAGAAGCCCGACTTACATCTACTCAGTCTGACGTTTTCATTCGCGCCGTAATCACCGCCCAACAATGCGCAGCCCATGAGACTCGCACGAGTCTATCAATACTCTGTAAACATAATCATAAAAGTATGACCCGCGATTCTTGAAAGATCGATGTCCGCTCTCATCTCAGACGAGGAAGAGAAGAGCCTGTTTTCAATCAGGTTGACATGTTGTCAGCTGGTAAAGTCCGTCAACCACTACAGTTGCCATTCTCGTCTAGCGGCTGGTCTTTGATCTAAATTTAGGAGCATGATATTTGAGGATAACAGTGTTCTAGCACTTTACTGGAGCATACCCTTGCGTGAGATACAGTACAAGAAAATGTACCACTCATGCATGTACACCACGAGATCTACAAACGATATCACTGAATGGGGGTTGGTGATAATGTCCAAACCACTACAATACGCGACAAGATATGATAGACGATAACGGATACGGCTACTCAATACTGGAGCACATTAACCAAGTCTTCAAGACTCGAATAATCAAGGACCAGAACTCTCAACAGGTATACGGATACGGACTGCATCGCGTGTTTTGGTTCGCAGGAAGGTGGATACCTCAGATGGGAATCACGGTATTAAAGATGACATCCCAGAATTTACTTGTGACACCGAAACCAAGGTCAAAGTTCTTGTAATGATGTGCCAAGTGGTACTTCTTCATCTCCTGGAGGTATGGCGGAAGTCGTGAATGGTGGAATCTATCAAAACGGAAGAATGAAACACGCATTAAGCAAAAACCACGCTCAGACACACGTCCAGCAACTTACGCATAGTGCATTACGTCGTACAAGACGTCTGGAAATGGTAGAATTAGAAGTTGCGGAGATCATGAGGGTTGGTCTGGAATGACGTACAGAAAGTGAAGGCTCCCGCGATGATACCGTTCGCGATCGATGCAGGGAAGAGAACATGCGCAAGCCTCGTAAAGGGTGTCGACAAAAAGATGAACAATACCGGGGGCATAACCAATCGCAGCCTATCGGAGGAAACCGTCTTGGTCACCGAGGTCGATATTATCCCAATAGTGATTACTCACCGGTCCATCGGCAAGTAATGGTGAACCCCATGCAGCAAGAAGTGGAGGGTCAACGCTGCTGGGTGATCCGGTAGGTAGTAGTCGAGATGGAAGAGGAACCGGTGCAAGGTATACTCCAGAATGGTCCAGATGATATTACCCAAGCCGAAGCACAAGAGTGCCGGAATGACCGCGGAGAGGGGAATGTCTGTTTCGAGGAAGAGACGAATCGGGGCCACAGGGTTTCTTGTGAAGGCCGGAAGGGAGTGGTCTCCAAACGTAAATTGGAGGAGGGACCGAATGAAGAGATAACTGGCGATGGGAAGCCAGAATGATGGAATGACATACCACGCAGTACGCGTGAAGATCTGAAACCGAAAGTGACGCACTGGGTATTGCGTAATTTGAGATATGAAAACGTACCTCGAGGTAGCCGGGTCCGAAGAATCGCGCAGGTTGCGGGAGATGTCGTGGTTGGTGCACCTGCTGAAGATAGTAGGCCTTGCTGAAGTTGGCATGCCAGACTTGCATGATTATGGGTACACGAAGATCGATAAATTCATTCTTCTCATAGTCTTTGGAAGTCTCTGTCTCTTCTGGGACAAAGTTGTCCGGGCTCCAGTCTAGGTTTGGTCAGGGACAGACGTACTCCAGAATGGTTCGAGGACTCACCGTCGCTAACCGTGTTCTCGCCATGACCCACTCGTCCAATGAAAAAATCGTGCAACATATCATAGGCCGCATCGGAGTGGTCGTGCTCGGTCGCGTCCTTCATTACTTCGTCGATGTCCTTTCCAGCATATTTCAGGATGTATTCTTCACCTCCTGGATGGTCCGCCAAGAAGCCTGTCACGTCGTAAACCTTGCCGTTTCGGGTGACCCAGCAGCTGGCTGGTGATGTATGTTCTGCGATGTCCTCCTTAGCGTAGATGCGGGTACGCTTCGACATTGCTGCTGGACAATGTGGGTGAGAGGAGAGAGCAAAGTGCTGTACGTCGCGAGCAAAGATATTCTGACATGGTGTGACCTGTTCTTAGCAAACCAGAAATAGCCCAATAATCAAACCTTCCCACGGTTATCTCGAAGTAATAACAGCCGAGATCTCACCCCGAACAGGCGAGACACCCCTTCGACACTATCCACAACAGCGACCACCGCATCCACATCAACATTCACCCCCGAATAGCACGCATTTATCACCAAAGTACGCAATCCATCTTACTTTCATCCGGTGTCAACACACAAATACCACCGTGAACTCGCACTCGACCCGGCACGGCACGACTCAGGTTCCCCATTCTGTCACGCCGGACATTCTCAGCGCATTCGGTAACCATCTCACCCCATTCCAACTTGACGTGGCACTGCGGCATTGGAGTCGTTAACAGCACTCTTAGTGGGTGAAGTAATACGCACGTTGCAGAAACCATCATGTCCAGGCTGAACTTTGACATTGATGACGATACCATCCTCAAGGCGTACAAGCTCTCCAATCCCAACCCAAGGTATGTGGACGACAGGGGAATGTCGCCAGGGTCTCGCTCAATCGTCTACTCAAACGTAGCAAATGGGAGGAGACAGAAGAAGGATTGGATGAGTCCATCCTGCAGGTCGGTGGTGGCACTGGAGAGAATGATCCTGGAGATCCTCTCGGACTAGGGGCACCCATAGAGTGCGTTGATTATGTCAGTACATATTCGTTCCTACCTATTCAATATATTTCCATTTTGCACTAGCTTGCGGAACATGGACATTGAGACGAGTCAGTCTAACCTACTCCTGGGTGGAATATCCATCTGACCAACCAGAACACCGCATCCAGAGGCTGCAGTGTTGATTGCTTCCAAATCATTCGACCCTAAAACCTTCATCTCAGTTGTGCACCCCAACGCAACATACCACGACCTCACCACTGGAATCGCACATCTTCGCTCTAACATTGAGGCTCGGTCAGAGGCTATCCGGGTCCTTGTCGAGGAGAATTTTGATAGATTCGTCGCTGTCAAGAACTCCACAGATGGTACATATCACCACTCTGTCTTGACCTTGTCTGCTACTTACTCTGATTTGCTAGCCCTCTACGCCGAAATGCGCGAGGGTCTGTTGGCCGAAGAGACCGAATTTGCTTCAAAACCTCTTCGCGACCATCTCAAGGGTCTGTATAATCTTTCCTCGAGTTTCCCCTCTATCACCTCCGTCGTCAACTGACCTTCATTTTCCGGTAGCTTCCGCTCAGAAAGCAGACCAAGTTTTCCTTCCGGTCTTAGAGAATGCCCTAAAGGCGCAGAAACTCAGAACCACGTTGGGAATCTTTGACCGCTCGAGGTTCTTTTTTAACCTTCCGGGATCGCTTGCAGAGTATATTGAGGCCGTATGTCAAATCTCTGAGCGTTTGGTAGTTGTGTTTTGTCCTCATGTGTCTTTTACCCGAAGGGTCGGTATGAAGCTGCAATGCGTGATTACAAGAAGGGCAAGTTCATGCTCGAATCTCGGTCAAGTCAAATACTTCCAATCGGAACAAAGAAGGATGGCCAGGCTTCCACGGCCGCTGAACAACAACAAAGGAGGATCTTGGACAAGGTTTGGGGAACAGTTGAGAAAGTCATGGGTGAAATGCGCAATCAGTTGCTAGGCAAACTCCAGGAATCCTCTAGAAGTGTCGAAGAGCAGGAAAAGACTCTCGAGTAAGCCTTCTGGCTTTTGGAATTTCCCTAAGTTTACTCATGAGAGTGGGGTAGCATTCTGATGGAACTGAACCCCAACGAGGAACCCGTTTGGACTTACTTTGATGCTCAGCATAAGTCCATACTGGACCAAATGAAAGAGGCATATTCAGTTGGGAAGCGTTCTGTTGAAGGTGTGGTTCTATGTTTGGGCGTTGACAGGAAGAACTCACTCGGGAAACTAGCTATCCACGAGAAGACATCGCCGAGCATCTCATCCCCTGATGACCTGACGGGGATAATTACGGCGCAGCTCAAGACATGTGTCAGTGCGTTGGAATCCAAACAGTCGGACACCGTAATAGGTATTCCCATCCCCCAAGGACTCACTCGTGGAGACCATGCCGCTGACCCTCGCCCTCAGCTCAAACAGGTGGAGAGGAGGTATGGCAAGCCATCCTATCCCTCGTGAAGAATGTATCCGAGACGATCTTGAACTCATTGCCCAACTTTTGGCGGATATCCCGCGGGTTCCTTGAGGGGAAGTATAAGAAGGTACGCGAAATCTCACGATTTTCGTCGGCTCGACAAGCCCTCACTGTTTAGGAAGGGCGGATCCTTGTCTCGACGTAGCCCGACCCAATGCAAGACAATGGCTTTTGATATCGTGAAGCTGTACATCTCCCTTCTTTCCGAATTCTTCAAGTTCTCCGATGCCGCGGTCCAATCTCCAACTGGGGAACCGGCTTCCTCTCCACCTCTGCTACCGAGCGACTCGAATTCGCTTACGACGGTTCATCATCTGGTGAAGATTCTAGGCGAGATTCAGGAGTGTGTCAATGAGGTTAACGCGATGGAGATCTCCAACGATGTCAGCAATAGTTTGAAAGGATTACTGGAAAGTGCGCGCTGGAAGTTTGAGGATATTCTCATAAACGCCTGGATTCGAGGTAAGAGCGCAGCATCCAGAGCAGAATAAAGTTACCGGTGCTGACCCTGCAAACATCCCAGATTCTCATATGTTCTACCACCTGGAAACGTGGACCGGTTCAACATCTGACCCATACACAACAACATATCTCAAACAAATCCGACTGTACCAGCGGCAACTTACTACAGCCGCGTTCAAGATTGCAGGCGGTGTAGATCTCACATCATCAAATGCCTCTTCGAGGGTGTTGAAGCAAACCGCTGTACCACATGAGTTCGTGACCAAGGTAACCAAGGCGTTCCTAGACTCGCTATATGCTTTTCTGGATGGACTCGTGCATTTGGGATCCGAGGACGCATCGCCTGCGGCTAATGCCAAGAAACCTGTAGGAAACGCGGCTGCGATGACGAGTAACGATCCTCTCGCCTTGCTGGATATCAGTGATCCCGTAAGTTTGTTGTGCATTTACACATCTCCACTGTCATGATTCCCACAGATAATCAACTTACCACACCGTATGATAGGACACGCGGATTCTCCTTGTCGTCTCGAACATTGGTCATTTGATGCGAGTGCTTATCCCGGCGATGACAGGCGAGTTGGAAAGCGCGTTTGGGATCCATATCGAGGAGGATAAACAGGTCAATATCTCCCGCATCTTTAATTTGGTCACGGTTAAATGTCTGATACATACCCACCCATACGACGCCGTAGACTCTGATGACGGTCGTACAAGAGCTTGACAAGACGTTATTCGGGAGCTACGTAAAGCCAAAGTCAGACAAGCTCGTAGGAATTGTTCGGAATGGAGTATTAGATCCGCAGATGGATTGGTACGAAACCCCACAACCAACAGGTCAGTGGCAACACACATCGGGACCTTTTCATGTGGAGTCTGACACGGCGTGGTAGAGATTCGACCTTATGTGTATGAGTTACTAATGTACCTGGTGGGCGTACATGCACAAGTGACAGGTGCAGCCGCACCCCTATTGGAAAGAACGTTGAACGCCCTGGTCGAGGATATTGCCGATGAAGCTTTGCGGTGCTTCCGACAAGTCAAACGTTTCGGCATGGGTGGCATGTTGAGGGTACGTTTTACTTTTGAATTGCGAACAGTCGAAATTTTTCCTCCTTCATTCCTCGTTTCAATTTCTTAATCTTGTATCTCCCCTCGTCCCCTCTCTGATCTTCAATTTTTTTCATCTCCACAGGCGACGCTAGAGATTGAGTTTATTCATCAGACTGTCTCTCGTTATGTGACACCATCGGCGGCGAAGACTCTATCGGACCTGTACACAAAAATTTCGCAGGCATATGCTCGCAAGGCTGGCGACGAGAACCTTCAGGAACATTTGGACGGGGTCAAGAAGACGTTGGCGGAGACACGGAGGGCTACAGGAATTGAGTTCCTATGCTTTAGGCAGACGAAAGATAGGTCCAAGGAGAAAGCTGCGGCACCTACCGGGTCGAGACCAAAGGAAAGAGAGCGGGAGCGAGTGAGGGATAAGGAAAGAAGTCACGGCAGGAGCCACAGAGAGCGCGAACGACCCAAGGAATGAGGACAGGGGAAATGAGCGGAGTTGGGGGTATAATTTCTTCGACTTGTTCCCAAGTTGTCTTTGCAGGCATAGCCAATTGTCGGGGACAAATCATCATCGTCATAAGCTACTGATACAGAAGAGGCGGTGAGAGCATAGGATCCATATATCCATCAAGAAAAAAGGTCTACAATGATTGTCACGATTCCGAGAACTGTATTATCCCAAGTGAGGACAAGGAGAATGAGAGAAGATGGAGCGGAAAGTGCCTCACCTATTTCCACCGCAATTAGTGCAATCACGATCTGTTCCAGTCGTTCGGCGTGTCTACTTGAAACGGTCTCCTTGAGTAGCTGGAGCATGTCTTGCAGAACCTGATAGAAAACATCCAGAATCAATGTGGCGTGCCCGCTGACCAGACAACTGTGCGCACCTCCACACGAGTGTTCAATAGATTTATCCGTTGGGGGATCTCCAAATAGCTTCGAGCGGCGTCATACAGGGGTTGCAAGTCTGGATAGGTCTGTGTTGTTGAATCAGCACGGCCGGTGAGCCATGAGACGCTGCTATTCTAGCACATACCCAGAATACCTCCTAGAAGATCCATGTTATCAAAAGGAAGACCCGACAACTTGGTCATGGGAAATAAGCTGTCATTTAGACTTCGGCTTACCGGAGAGTCTAGGACCGAGCCCACGGAATTTATATTGGTACGCAACAGAAAAAGTTCTCCGATTTTGCGCATGATCTCTGATGAAAGAGGGTCATGACTTCAGAAGAGGGTTGTAAGATCGAAAGGGGATGAGAGAAAACGATACCTTTGTGAGGTATACCAATTTTTCCCGTTTCACTAATTATCTCAGGAATGTCCTTTGTCTCTTCGATGGTTGAGGAAATAAGTTCTTCGAACTTTCGTTGTAGAAGAAATTGTTTGGCGAGCAACCCCAATCCCACGATGATTGTCAGATTTGGCAGCAGGGGGACGTATGTGCATGGAAGATTGAGGGCAGATATACTCACCAAGGATATCTTCACTGACTGCGACAAGGCGTGCGACAGCGACAACTTTGTCCTGAGACCCAACGGCGGGAGAACAGATTAACTTGGTTCATACAAGAAGATTGGTCGGAAAGTTCACATATAACTAGAGCCTCTCCGCAATGTGATGACATCATTATAGATGCTAATGGCCATAATCAGAGCGGAGAACAAATGAGGGGTGAGAGTTCGCACCGACTGTAGTTCGCATAGTAATAATTCAGGTCTTCCATTTCCACATCTTCCTGAGCTGGGAACGGTAAGGGTTTGGGCAAGGGGATGAGAGTTGATAGCGGCGCTCACCGAGTTTCTCCACCTCGAAACGCTTACTTTACGGAGGAGTTAAGTGAACTTAAGCATTAACACCTGAGACCCACCTACATGGAAGACAAAAAACGCTTTTCTTGGGCTTCGGTCATACCCCAAATGACCACGGTGCCGTACTCGAAAAGGAATATCTCCGCCTCTGTGGGTACTTCCTCGAATTTACTCCGCTTCGGTTTCTTGAGCTTTGGATCTCTGCCTACTTCTTCGGGAGCCGATGGCTGGGTATCAAGGGTGGATCCCCCAGGAGCAAGCTCTGGGACCCCGAGCAAATCGCCGGTGGACGTAGGCACACGTTCGGGACCGGGTTGGAAGTGGACTTGACGTTGTGCAGTGTTGGGGGGATCGTAAACGTATGGGGTATAAATGACGTCGTCAATAATACGGGGATTGGTATGATACGAGGACCGCCGAGCATTGAAAAACTTCATAAGCTCAGGGAAGCGATAAGAGCTGTGGGATGGGAGGCAGAACCCTGCATGTGAAGTGAGCTGAAGATAGAGAAGGCTTCGAGACTCACGATGCAGTGGCATAAGCAGTCACTCGCGGGAGGGACTTGGCCTTTTTCTTGGTCAGACGCAGGGCATCACGACGAGCACTACCTGCAGGAATGAGGTGTATCTGATTGTAAAACTAACCTCCTCGCCAAATAGTTGGTTTAACACGTAGGGATACCGTTGAACAATGTCGCGCACCTCAACGTCATCGATGTCCTCTTCGTCATCTGCCTCATCTTCGTCACTATCTGCTGCAGTTCCTGGACTCTCAAACTCTGCCGGTGCTTGAGAAGCGACTGGGGCTTCAGCAGGTTTGTCCGGTGTAGGTGCAGCAGCCTGTGGCTGCTCAGGAAGAACCTTGAGTTTACCAGCAACCTTTGTTGAACGGTTCGCACCACGGGGTTTAGGTTCCGCAGGCGCTGCTAATGCTGGGGACCTCGACGTGGGTAACGTTGAGGACATTTCCTGAGAGACGACGGTGCACACCTCCAAGTGCCAGCTTCACACTCGGGCTTGAGAAACAAGAGACCACTTGGCTGTAAGCGGCCAAGCAGCGGGCGCTAGAGACAAGCGCGTTCGTGATCGCGCACGTGCGAATTTGGTCATGTGGTTAATTTCGACCAGTGAATGGGCGCGTATTCTTCCTCCGCTCGCCGAGCTGACGACGTCGATCCCTTTGTCAAGTATTCCCTCAAGAACCGCGACACACCTCCTCCTGCGGTCGACTATATGCGCAGGATTGCAACACCGGGCGAACTTGACTGAAAACTAGTACCGATTCTGGGCATAAATCTCACGAACCCCGCCTTCATACTTCAATTATAGCTTTCTTCTTACCGTCACCGCGTCAAGGATTTTGACAGCCGATTTCCACCTTCGGACACTAAACAGGAGTCGCTGAGGACCATTACCTGAATGCCCAACTCCTCTCCTGGCAACGGAGATATCACAGGAGGTTCCACGGAGAAGGAATACCTCTAGTACGTCCTCCTCGTTCCCTTCCCTACCCGTTCAAGCTCACACACTTCAGCTCCGTGCTCAACCTCCCCGTTACTGCGACAGATTATGAGATCAGAGATCGTTACAGACAGTTGTCTGTCCTCTTCCACCCAGACAAACAGCAAGATGAACGGACAAAGGAAACTGCCACGAAGCGCTTTCTTGAAGTACAGAAGGCATACCAGGGTAAGCATCTCGTGTTCTTTTATGTGATACGATGTCAGGGTACTCATTCAAAGAAGTTCTCTCGGATCCTATAACACGGTGAGCACAAGCTGCATGTCAATCTCCATTTGACTGGCTCTCACTTTCATATCAGTCAAGCATACGACTTGTTAGGTATACGCGGCTCCGATGTTCTCCCTACCCATTTGGAAATTGACGGAGGAACACCACAGGTGCGGAAGGTCTATCATTGGTAACTGCTTCAGACTTCCACGGGCTTTCGGCGGATGAGGTATTCAGGGAATTTTCTACCACGACTATTTCAAAATCACTGAGAGCGTATAGGTTAAAGACCAGCTCTTCCGCAATAAATCGTTACGAGACCAACAACGCGTTGAAAACATCCTCCGTGCAAGAGGCCGCGTCGCGGTTGGCCTTGATGCAAGCTCCCTATTTGAGAGTCGTAGTGAAACCGATCATAGGTCTCTCTATCAGAGCATCAGGGATGGGATTTCTGAGGTTCGGCAAACGAGCTTCGGCGTGCGACACACCTTACAGGTATCTGCCCAATTACCTCTCCGTTCGGTGTATTGAGTTACGTTGCAGAAAGAGGTATCGAAGAATACCACTGTAGTTGTGTCAGGCCGTGCCTCGAGAGGGAAGCTCGATTTACACGATACTGAAGGTTCGGGAATCGGATGTGACATTCTGGGCACCATTCGCCATCAGTACTCACCACGCTTTGCCTTTGAGGTCTGTACTTTCCCTCGTGTATCTTTCCTGAGCACAAGGACTGAGGAAAAATTTCCTCCGTGTATTCCAGGCCACCACCTCTTTGCTTCGTGCACGGTTTGCGAGGCTAAAGGCAACGTACAGCGACGACAATAATACCTTTGTGGTCCAGTCAGCCCTGTCCCCTGCTCTGCTGCGCGCGTTCTCACATGTCGTGCATGAATCATCGAAATCGAAAACACTCGTTATCCCACTCCCTCCTGTCACTTTAGCGTACTCCCGCCGATTATTCCCCACCTCAAGCGCCCAGGGCATGATCTCCATCTCAACAGCTTCACAACTCCCCGCGATTTCACTGTTTCTATCTTCCGCGTACGCTTTTGATCGCACCCTCGAAGCGGACATTCCTATGAAGGTTACCGCTTCGGAGGGTCTTTTACGTCCCCCCTCAAAGTCTGGACTCTCCATTGGAGTCGGTTATTGGAGATTCGGAGCCACCATTGTCGGTGTGATGCCAGGACTGAACGGGGAATTGGGAATCACATTTCCAGAGCTCGGTGTTCAGCTGAAAAGCGCGTTACAACTAGGTTTAGTTGGACTAAGCGCGGTGCTAGGTGTAGGATGGAACGGTTCAGGTCAAAGCGCAAGCGCAGACGTAGAACTGAGCCAGGCGGGCGTAGTGCTCAAACTCGAGTGAGCCCTTTTTTCTTTTTAAACTTTTCCTTGTCAATTCCGTTGCTGATTGCTGGAAAACTTGACATGTATCAAAGCATATTGTACATGAATCAGCGCCTATTTTTGCCAATCGTGCTCTCACACGAATACAGCGATACCCTGGCTTTCTGGACGACCCTGGTTCCCTCGACTGCCCTCGTCCTGGCTTACTACTTCGCTTTCATGCCGCTTAGGCGGAAGCGACGGATGGAGTGAGCCTCCGGTCTCTAAGACGCTGATGGATTTCCGGTTTCTGATTATTAGCAGGTTTTTCCGACAAGCTCGCCGGGAACTACGAGAGGCCAAGACAGACCTTGTGCGGCAGCATGAGGAGACAATATCCCTCCTTCAAGAAACTGCGAAACGACATACGCAGTCCGAGATTTCGGTGGATGGTAGGATCTTTTTCTTTGTTGTTGCGACCCCTGAATTGATCGTGGTTTTCCGCTTCAAATCCTTGGTCTCCCCCTTTTTTCCATGAGTGATTTGGTTGTACTGACAATGAATTTCTTCCAGGACTTGTGGTCCTTGAGGCCTGGTACGGTCCAGCAGAACGGGATAGTGATTCCGAGGGTTTAGAGATCAATGTTACCATTCCTATACAAGCGTTGGTCAATAAAAGTCAATTATATATTCCTGGGAGACGGAGCAAGGTGAGCCCACCATCATTCTTGTTTCTTTTTTGTGAAAATTGTTTTTTGTGTGCGTGTTTCCATCACAAGCCCTCGACTGAGAGATGACCGATAATGCAACTATGTTCTCGGGGTTTGCAAACGTCTAATGCCGAGAACATACTGTGTGATCTGGTCCTTCTGTGACGGGTGAGATCATCCCAGGATCTGCGACGCTGAAAAAGGCTCGTACACATGTCATCGATTTCGAGCGAACCTCTAGATCTCCAGCTCTCCACCTGCTCTTGACCGAGTTGGGAGGCAATTGGTATTGCGTAGACCCTCCTTTGAAACTGGGGATCGGGTTGGGTATGGGAATATGATCACTTTATATGGAGATCGTCGCTTGTGACGGTCATATTGTGCAAGAGGAGACTAGCGTCACTTTGACCAATAGGAGTTGACGAGAACTGCCCTTATTCTCCACACTTCTTCGGGGGGTTGGTTATCTGCGCAGAGCTCGAACTTTCCTCCTTATCCATTTCCGTCATCAAGGATTCCTAACTTCTATGCTATTTGTGTATTGCCTTGGGTCTGCCTTCTTCTCCCGTTTCCCACCATGACGACACAACCTTACTGATTCACAAACAATGGTGGTGTTAGGCCGGCCTGCAGGGATTTTATGACCCCATTCCCGCCACTGCAAAGCTACTGCGGATTCGCTATACATTCCGGAGTCGTGAACACTATGCAGAAATTCCCGATTTTATGCCGGTGGTGCTTCCACTCGAAGGTACGTACACTGATTCTTTTCCATTGATGCCAAGATTATCTCCCTCCATCGCCCACGAACGAATTAATTCTCATCGAATGGCGTTTTTTGTTGGTTATGTTGACAGAGCACTCGGTTGCCTAGATGGCGTCTGTAGCGAAACTCGATATAGTGCGTATACGTACCATAAGCCCGTGTCACGGGAGAACATCATCCTCCCCATCCGAATTCGCGTCTCTTATACCGAAACCCAAATAAACTCCCAGGTCCAAATTTATCTGGTGGCTCCCAGAACGCCATCAAGCCCTTCTTCGTTTTCCAGAGTCCGGCTGACGTTAGCCTTCCCTTGGATGTTGTTGTGCTTATGGCAATCTGCGGTTAAGCTGTCGAAGAAACATTCACGAAATGGAGTTTGGAGGTTTTTTTCTCACCACTCTATGATCATTGCTCATGTTGATGCCCACGCCCACGGTTCGTGCCTACGCCTACACACACACAACTCATTGTCATCACCCATCATCATTACCACCCATAATACAATATATATACAGATACAGTATACGCTAGCCGGTTCCTGGGGGATGTTGGTCTGTTTCCAGGCGTGAGATGAGATTGGCGCCTCGTAGTAATCGAGAGAACGGAGAATGTTTGGTGAGCATCGCGGCTTGGTCGCATACCTCTAAAACGTGGCCAGCGATCTCTGAAATTCGATGGATGCGCCTGGTGAGCGGAGGGTTGCTGGAGGTAATCGGATTGTTCGGTACAGCCACCTGACCTGTGGATGTGAATGGTGCCATCGTGTGTGCGCTTTGTAGTAGCATTGGGGTGAGCTCTGAAATAGCACTGGTACACGACTTCTATTAGTGAAAAGCGGCGTATCCTTAAGGGGAGGCGGTCGATAAGAGGTTTGGTTTGTATATGGGATAGGATGGATGGATGGATGGGATGGGATGGGAGGCGAAGACTGGCTTTGAGAGTGCGAAATGGGAGTTATTCAGTGGAACGCGCTTGAATCATGGATCATACGGCGTATAATGGAATGGAGGTTGTTTATGCGGTAAAAGTGGCAAGTCAAGTCACCGTCGCATGAGAATGTTCTCACCTGGTGTGTCGTTCGCAGGTCCCGCCAGGATAGTTGTTCCGCATGACCTCATGGTACTGAATGAATTCCATGGCGCATCCCCCTTGCAACCCACCCCATCCCCATCCCATCCCTTGTCCCTGTGCGTCTCTTTTTCTAGCTTTTTTTCTTTTCAAGTTCTTCTTTGATCGTGAACGAGGGTTGTGAACGGAGGACTGGTTAACTTTTTTTTTCCACCCCCATTTTGAAATGTTGTCTCGAATGAATGAATCAATGAATGAATGGACCAAAGCGCCAAATCCGAGAATGGGGGGTAGGATAACTTGGAAGTTTGTCTGTTCTTTTGATGGACCGCATAAACATCCTTGGTTGCTTGCTTGCACCACGAAGCTTTGTACAGTAGGGGTGTTTTCCCAAGGCGTGAGGCGGGCACCCTCGTAACTCCGACTTTACAAGTTTCCAGACGTTCTATAGTATTCCGTCCTTTTTGATTCTGATGTATTATTGTGAAAGTGTAGTCAGACAGAGTTAACGTTATACATATGATGGTGGTGGTGGGTGATTCCAGAATACAAACGCCCGATAATGATGGAAATGACAATGAGGGATTCGGAATGGCTTCTCTGAAACCGGTGGGAGAAACGTGTCTGGTGAAGAGCCAATTCCCAAAAAGTGCACCTTCCAAGGAGGGCATGTATAGGGCAAGTTTGCATCTGCTTATATGGGGTGTTCGAACTACCTTAGATGATGAATGCGAGATTGGGGTAATCTACGCCCAAGGAAGAGCGAGGGAGAGTCTGGACTTTTGATATGAAAGCGTTCTATGGAAGAAGGGGTGGGGAAGATGGACTGCGTTGTATTTAAGGTCGCCGTTTGCGGGAGGCCTTCGCATTTAAGGGCACGGTCGAGCGTAGTGGGCATTTGTTCTCATGGAAAAACACATGCCGTCCGTCATCGTGATGGCCTTCTCCCGCGAAACTTTTTTCGTGACAGATTGGCCAATCATTTGGGCGGGCAAACGTGGAATAAGCGTGGCACAAAGTTGGAATGAGTCTGTACGCGATCTGTCCTACGTGATCATCATCGTCGTGGATACCGATTGAGTTGGCCCATAGTCTCCTCTTTCAGCAGCCCTGTTCCGAACAACCGGCACCGATACTCTTTGCGGGGAATGAAAAAATAATAAATATAGTTATATAGTAATACAGTAATACCTTGCTCGCTACGTCTCATGGCAGTTGCCGACGACACAGGCCCTGTGGCGCTCTGTGCTCCGATACTGGGTGGGATAAGCCTTTTATGGGACTTGTCAACAATCACACAATCGTTTTTTTTTCCTCCTCTGCCCTTCATTTCCCTTTTTCTGAATGAATGGGTCCTTCTGGACTGTGAGCTAACTGGCAAAAAGCTTCTGATCGGCATGACGCTCGCTATAGACTTGGCCCAACCAGAGAGTGGGCTCCCACCACCGTCGGATGGCGGGCCAGACCAATCACGCCGAATGAATTAGTTGCCCCCCCATGTGTTGATGGTAAGCAGAAGGCCGTGGATTGAGTAAAAAGAAGGAAAAAACGAAAAACGGTGTCATCATGCTCCTCGAGAAAAAGGCACTCTATTGCAGGAGCCAGATCCCCTCTGCGGCTCACGAGGTGAAAGCGAATAACCAATAGGCGATTGATGATCGCTTAGATAGGGAGGGGGTTGCCTATTCGCCAGCAAATTCATTTAAGTCGACCTGACAAACTCGCGGGAGAATATCAGTGACCAATTCGGCGGGGGATTCTAGACTTTGCAGCAGCGAAAAGGGTCTCGCACTCGAATGGGTCGCCCGTAAGCGCAAGCTTGTGAGATGGGACCAAATATTATTAGCCTATCTAGAATAAGGATATCTGGCAAAGTCCCTCGGTGTATGTAAACCACAGTCTGGGGTCAAGCCCATCGCCCAAGGCCATGACAGAGCAGACACCCACACACGGAGATCATGCCGAAAAGCCATCTATCAGTCACTCTATCAAATTTCCGAAGCCTGCAGCGTCTGGGGTCCGCTGTGCAACCTGCGAAGTCCCCATGGAAGAAGACGTGGTGGACCCAAGCGCGAGCTTAATGAGTTCGGATGAGATGAGGCGCAGGCGGCGGCTGTCGAGCAAGTGCACACAAAGAGGGCTATGGAGGTTAAAAAAACAAGGGATGAAGACCCCCGTTGCTAGAGTTTATGCATTTGTTTGGCCGGGCCAATGCTGGAACACGGGCGGAAGCAGTGTTGGATGGCCCAATGGGTGTGGGTGTGGAGGAGGGGATGGAATGGACATTCGCGGTTAGTAGACAGGGCACCCTGTTTTTTTGGGTAGGGTGTTTTTTGTTGTAGGTGATCAATGATGATATTCATGAAGCCATCTCGTGATGGGCTGAGCTGGAGCGGGCAGTTTTCTGTTCAAAGCGAGCGCGCGATCCTCTTTCCCGATCCCTCGGTATCAAGTCTTACACTTACAATTCTGACTGGCCATGCGGCTAACTCAATGCAAACTTTAACGGCATCTTCTTTAGATTTCGGGGATTCCCCTTCCAAAGTCCCGTCCCTGGCAGAGACCCTGAACCGTGACCGACTCTCCCCTCGACTGTATAAATCATCTTTCCCCTGCTGACATTTC
This sequence comes from Meripilus lineatus, assembly GCA_027627245.1. Classification (NCBI taxonomy): domain Eukaryota; kingdom Fungi; phylum Basidiomycota; class Agaricomycetes; order Polyporales; family Meripilaceae; genus Meripilus; species Meripilus lineatus. The sequence continues at coordinate 1,201 of JANAWD010000002.1, read as the reverse complement.
GCCTCGTTGACCCCCTTCCTCTCCCCCGCACTTTTCCTTTCCTTCTTATATCCTTTCCTTGAAGCCATGCAACAACCTACGCTCCAGAATGTGCGCATTCGGTCCACCCGCGACGCCCTTCAAATTTTCTATGCTGTGGCGCGAAACATCCTCCCCATCACCTCTCGTCGACTCGACGCGGAAGAACGAAGAGCAATTATCCCCGGCAATGTCTATGTCTGGGAAGAACGATGTGCTAATGCCGAAGCCACAGGTCTGGGTATGGAACGCTGGTGCGTGTCTTCTCTCCCCTCCCCTCCCTGTCTCTCTCTCTGACGTCCGATGTTGCACATTCTCCAGGACCGACGGTATGGGTTGGGGTCCTTCTCGAGTGCGTTCGTTCCATTCCCACGTTGTCCATGTCTCATTTATCTTTATTGGGTTGTGATTACAGGTCCGAGACGTATGCGCATCTTCTCGTCCCTCAATCTTCCTCCTCCGCTCACGGAACCTCACAGGAATTCCTCTTCTACCATCAACGAGAGTCAGACCCTGCAGATGACCCAAACAACCCCTCCGCCAAATGGGCGAATATCATGAAGTCCGTATCCACTCATTTCCATATCCCATTTCACAACATCTAACACCTCGATCGCTCTCAGGCGCCGAGAACCCCGGACTGGAGGGCCATCCTACTCGAGAACAGATTCAGAACGTCTCATTAAACAGACGTATAGCGTGCACGTAACTTTACCCGAAGATCGCCCTCACAACGTGACCCGGAAATGGCATCTTAGTATGTTACCGTTCCTCCATGACGTTTCGTATGCCGGATACTCATCAGCCCAATTCGCAGCCGCATACTTCAGCCAGACCACTCTCGATAGCCTCTCTACCCTCGATAAGATCCCCGCTGTTGGAAACGTCACTGTTCCCCGGGGCTGGTTCAGGAGTGCTCGCGCAAGCAAGACGAGGCGTGCAGATCATACAGTCGCAGAGGACGTTGGCGGTTCGCCTCAAGACCCCTGGGGCTTGGGCTCTCCTCCGCCCACAAACATCGGCATCTCACAATTTCCACTTGACGGTCGACCGCATAGCGACGGGGGTCGCCCGTGGGCTCCTGCATCCCGTCCTCCGTATCCTTCTCACCAACAACAATCGCCACCACTGCAAGAGTCCCNGTATCCCCCCTATCATGACCCTTCGCGCGATGCGCCCGACC